>KK120425.1:49552-60098 GCA_000611955.2 Stegodyphus mimosarum | reverse complement strand
TTTTTTTTTTTTTTTTTTTTTTGCTGTTCTATTTTTAAAATACATTTTGTGCAGAATTGTAAAAATGCTATCAGTTTGTGTAACATTCCGTAAGTTATTGCCCAGTCAGAAACCTATCAAAACGATTCTTTCTGCAGAAAAAGCTGCCATTTGTCAAGCTCAGGATGATTTAAAGAGCAGGTTCATGGAATCCCCTATAGCATAACTGCTGATTAGTGTTCAGCAAACTTTCAAATGCCTGAAAGTGAAGATTACGTTTAGCGAGGTGTTGTCTATACGCATAAAATCTTAGATAGTCCAGTTTGATAATGCTTTCAAATGATAAAAGATGAAAATGTCTCCTCACTGCCATTGTTTTCTGCTTCGACGCAAAGTTTCTGTCATTATGTCTTAATTCTGTGCCATATTTGTGCTGTTGTTTCTTGGCTGAATGTTTCTTAAAATACAAAGTACTTTTCGATCTCATTTGTACAAAGTAGATAATGGAATGCTTTTTATTGTATAAATGTTACATTTTGTAAATACAGCCACCTTTAAAGAGAAAAATATTGATATATTATCCGACCCGATTGTTTTAAATTGCACTGTAATAAAACATTCTATTTAATTTGTACAAAAATTGGAATTTTTTATCCTTTCAAATTCATATGTTTAAAGTGCAAAGTAATGTTAATTATTTGTTTCTGTTGTCTTTTTCAAAGCTTAAACTTTACATTCTAGCTATGAGTTAAATAATGAACACATAAAAGAATATTGGAAAAACTTCTGTTTTCATTGCTGTTACTAAGATATAAAGAAAGGTGTACTATATAAAAAAAACTAAATATTTAAGAATGATCCGAAATGTTTATCATTTAGCTTTAAAAAGTCATGTAAAAACGCAAAGGATTGGCTCACTTCCGAGGAAATACACCGTTAACACATGCATATGTATCTTTATCCGTTTATATCTACTTTCATAAACAAAGATACGCAAAATTCTAAGTTCAAAATTGCTTTCCTTTAACTCTGGAATCTTTCGGCAAAATACGAGAAGTATTAAAATGTGTAAAAAAGTTTTATTTCCGTTTTTGTTCAAATGATCTGAAGGGAAGTCGTCCTTGCATCAAGCTCAAAGAACACAAGAAAATATGCGTTTTGAAAGGAATGTGAAGAAACAAAAATCCAATCTAACAATTTCAAATTACAGCTTAACATCTCGGAGAAAACTTTATATACATATTGTTGCGTTTATACGGGTTCGTGGATTTGAGAGTATCGGATGAAAACACGATGCAGAACAATAAAAAGCACAATTTATTTACAAGAATCACTATTTAAAGCACAGTTCCAAAATTACCTTTAAAAGCGTCGAAAATAATAATAATACGCCGAATACAAATAATAATAAATACGCCGAATACAAATAATAATAAATACGCCGAAACAAGCAGCAACACAGCTTCAGGCTGTAACTGTAAAGGTAGCTTCACGGCAACACTAAACTTATAATAAACACCGTGGAACAATCACCAATACACTGTCAAGCTATACTGTAAAGATAGCTTCACGGCAAAGCACTATCTCGATCGCTTTCCGTTCACAAAACTCTCGCGTAGCTTAGCACTCACAGTAAGCAGCTATTCTCACAATTAATCACACACTAGCAATCTTCACAATCTTCTCAACTAACTGGCTCTCAGAAACGCAAGAGTTTATATAGCTTTTCTTTAAGTTCCACACGTTTCGAGAAATATCTCGACAGGAAATTATTCTAGAAGCTTCCCGATTGGACCATGGGATATCGCCAATTTGGTCGCCAAATGGGCGATAAAGTCGCCAATCTGGAAACCCTACCATACACTATTTTATGGCAACCCTAGTGCTATGCCGGAAAGCTTACATACAGGCGCAACTGCCGAATTTTTCGTAACACTATATATATATATATATATATATATATATTTAAAAACTCATAGAAATCCGTTTCTTCTCTCTTTAAATAAAAATAATATCTATTCTTGCCGTGTCTTAAAATTAAATCTTTACTTTGGAATTCTTAAAACTTCAACTCAAAGAAAATTTCAGTTTTAAAAGCTGCGTTCTGCCCTTTGTGGAATTTCGGATACAGACACAAATTGGAAATTTTATAGTTGAGCTTTTAAAAGTTGTTTCAGTTATGATACTGGCGATGGAAAATAATAATTGTTGTTCACAAGTCCACATGAAATAACTTTTGCTATATTAAGCGAAGTACTTTTATTGTATGGAAGGTAAAAGAAGAATCTTACTTATCATGGATTAGCAATAAAATCTGAATAAATACATTTCACTATTCAAGAAAATCATTTTCACTACTCAAGAAGACTCATTATTAAATACATTTCACTGAAGAAGTCCGAGTTCGTTAGGAAAAATATGCAAATTAAGAAATCATTTAATTCCATTATGGAAGATTTATTATCTGAGGTATCAAATACATTGGTTATCATTAATTGAGGAAAAAAACACAAAAATGACGATTATTCAGAAATTACGTGTAGAATTTAATGAAACTGACCCACAGTATACAACACATAGCAAGTTATAAAATAACACGAAAAGAAATTACCAGACAATTATGGTGTTATAGAAATTATCATATTTATAAAATGAACAAATAGGATGTGTCAGTTGGTATAGGAAAACTGCCTTCGCTATAGAGCACAGTATAGCACATACAGAGATGTGTTATGCTGTCGATAATGTGTTTTATCAGTTCCGTAGGAAGTGACAGCCATTACTGTTGCAAGCGTGGCAAGGGCCTGAAGAGGAGAATTAAAAGGAGCTATACGTCTTCCTAAGGCATCTCAAACACGTTCGATAGGATTCAGGTCAAGTTGGCCACTCCAAGCGCTGAAATGTTCGCTGCTGAAGATAATCATCCATGATGAGTCATTTCTGCTACAGGATGATAACAAATTATCATCCCGTAGCAGAAAATCACCTATTGCCGCAACATAATCGTGCACATAAGCATCAAGTCCTGAGCATTCATGGTTCCATGTGGAAAGACATGGAGGTCTGTGCGTCCAGCCGAAGAGATACCACTCCAAACACAGACACTGCCTCCTATGCATCTCTGTCTCGAATGTTTGATGGATGATAACAAATTCCATGTTCTCTCCAAATCAAATAACGCTTACTATCGCTTTGGTGGCTAAACTTGAACTCATCCGTAAAGAGACGGCCCTCCATCATCCTAATCAGCCATCTTGTAGATATGTTCACGTGCCCGCGTCAAACGTTCCATTCTATGATGTGACGTGAGCTGCAAGCATAACAGCTGGTCGTTTCGAGCACAGATTTTCGTGAAGCTTTCTACGAATAGTTGACGTTGACATCAACCTTCCAGTGGCTGCAGCAAAGGAGGATTTGTGTAGTGTTGGAGATGCAGTTCTATTCCTCCGCATAACAACAAATATCGGTCATCGTAGTGGTTCGCTATACTTGGCTGAATCTCCTGGATGCCGAAACTGTGTTTAGAAATTGTTGACAAAGTCTATAAACCACAGGAGGACTCACATTAGGCCATCTGGCTATATTATCAATCAACAGAACTGCTTAATATGTAATAAGTGTAAAAAAACTTAAGTTTATTTGTAAAACATTTGTAAATACGTAAAACAGAACTTATTTTTTTAAAGGTGCGCATATTTGAAAAATATATTGCATGTGTTCATACGAATGTAAATTGCTACAGTGGCGTCAAGTTTAAATGATCCCTTCAATCATCCTTTCGAATGACATCATCTTTATACGGGAATCCACTTTTTTTTAATTGTTTTTATAGGCTACTTTTGCCAAACTTTATAGTTGGATATTTTTTAAGTTCTTTTCAGTAGTAACCATTTTAAATTTAATGAAGGTTATAAGGAACTTTGATAACAAAAAGTGCTGATATTAGGTCCGGAAATCGTCATGACCATAACGCACAGCCAACACACGACGGGCGCAATCACAACTCTTCTTGTGATCAAATCATCACGCCCACAGCGCGTGAACAGTGTTAGTAATTCTCTCTTTTTTTTTTCCTTCTTTGTACCTCTTGTTCATGAATAAAATGTCTGATCTGCCTCTGGAAAAATGTTTTTTTCAAATCACGGATTTTATTCCTTCAATTTGTGTTCAAAATCAGAGATGTTTAGATGTTTTGCTGTAATATAATATTAGATAGATAACGTCTAAATTAAACGATACTGTTTTAAGTAAAGATTAAATCTGGTCTATGGTATACGGTCTGGTATGGGACTTAAAGATTTACTGTAGATATTTATATAGATATTTAATTGAAAGAACTCACTACTTGTGGGTTTTCTCATCTGGGATCCTTATTATTATCATTGCGTTTTGTGTGGAGTATTATCTTTTCACTTCCCCCCATCCTATATACAAATTAATAAGAATGTTAATATTTTCGGTCCAAAAATTCGATAGTGTTTTTTCAGTGAATATGCACGAAATAAAGTCCCCGCAACACGTTTTTACTATTTTTACATTAATGTCTATCTGTATGTGGGTAACGATTTTTTTGTTCACGACAATTCTTATACAAACTTCCAAAAATTTGTGTTTTCCATGTTAAAGCTTTCTACATTTCTATAACGAATTGATTAGATTTGGGGTAAAACTGGACAATCTTTAATTGAGCCTCATAACAGTTTTTAATGGTTGAACCCTATAACGGCATACACGCATTTTAATGGCTTGAGCTCCATAACATCATATGTAAACCCTATACTGCAGTCGAACGAGCATTGTTTACCGATACCTAAATATCGTCGGGATATACGTGCAAATCAGAATGAATTTAGATTTGATGATACTAAAATACAGAAAAATTAAATTATTCTATTGGTTTCAACATGTTTATTTTAAAACATATTATAAACGCTCAATTTCTTTAATTAAAAACCAATTAAATAATACGTCACTCGGCTGTCGAACAAAATATAATTTTTAATAAGAAAATGCTACAAACATTTGATTATTTTTGTAATAATTTCGAAAAACGAGTTTTTACGCGTGTCTTATAGTATACCTAATTAAATATATTCCGAAATTTCGTTTTCAGACCTTTTTTTTGCAAAAGATCAAACCGGTGTGGTACTTTAAAGCTCATTGCTATTTACAACATGGAATTGGAAGCAAGGCTATGCATTGGACATATAAAATTTTTTTTACACAATTTTTGCTCAGTTTTTTTTTTGCCGGAAACTCATTTGTCATCTAAAACTTAATTATATTTTCCGAACTATTTCTGTTGATTTCTAGTAACATAATATCATTATTTTCTATATTGTTTACTTGAGTTTATCAAACATTCTGAAACTTTAGAAATGAAATTTTAAATTTATCTCTGATAGAATCTTAGGATTTTTAATCCTTTTTTTTGTCCCAAAATAGAAGATCATGAAGGCAAAGCTAACGAAAAATCAAATTTTTCAACAATCAAAGTCACGTAATAATTAAATAAAACTTTTTCGTGGTTTGGAAGAGTGTCTTTGAAAAGTTACCATTCTTGTAGACTTATGTCTGAGAAAGGATAACCGGCAAATAGCATAAATAAATATAAAAGCACTTTCTTCTTTTCAATAATGTCGCAATTATAGTATTTTAAATTCAAATCAAATAAGAAGTTTTAAGAAGGCAATAAGCACTTCTCAAAAGATTTAAGCTATTTTTCAAGTCGTTATTAATTATTATTTCGTTTAGTTTTATTATTAAAGTTTAATACTCTTTCACTCACTGCAAAAAGCTAAATAAAGCTCAAAGCATTGTAGAAAAATTTAGGATTAAATCTTTGTGATACTTCTGCAAATCCGTCCGAGATACCATTTTCAGAGTCAGCAGTTGTAAGTACATTGCAAAGAAAAAAAAAAGGGGGGCAGTTCCATATTTCCCGTCCTACTGGCCCGATTGACGAAATTCAAATTGCGTTTTCCATGACTCGGAAAGCGCGACTTAGGATATGCATTAGATTTATATATAGCATTGTTCTAATATAGGTACTTTGACACAAAATCGGACTTTTTCTGAAATGACATGAAATGTTTTTGCCATACTTCCATACTACGACTCAAATTATGTCAAACGCCAAGTTTTGTAAAAATCGCATGAGTAGTTTTTAAAAAATTAGCTCTCAGAATTTTAGCTCCTTAATTTTAATTTGGTATGTATATTATTATATTTTAATTTGGTATGTATATATGTTAATTTGGCATATATTTATTAATCTCTTTTTTTTTATTACACTTACTTGATTCTTTCTTTCACAGTTCGAAATTTAGGTTCACTCCAAACAAAATTCATCCATTTTTTATAATTTATTTTTTAAATTTGTATTTTTATATAATTTTAAAAAAATTTTCGATAAAAATTTTTAATTATAAATTTTTTAATTTTTACCATCAACTTGAAGTAGATGTGCTTCTAAGTATACCTACAAAAAATTAGAGCTTTTCATTCAAAATTTTCGAAGATATACGTGAATTTATATATTGGCGCGTTTTGAAATTTGGCATATTTTTCGAAAGCGATAATAACATCTAATGTGGTTTACGCACTTTGCTGAAATTATTTCAAAGAAAGATGTGACATTTTTTCCGCCCATGCACAATGTAAAAAGGTAAGAAAGATGTGACTTTTTTTCCCGCTCCATTACAATGGAAGGGATGGTGAAATAGGTTGCCGTGTATTAAGAAGTTCGCCGAGTGAATTATTCTTGGCGCAAACTGGAAAAAATTCGCCAAATTAAATCTTCGGATTTCTCCATAAATTTCGCACCAATTTTTACAAAATTTAATATCTAGGCATAATTTGAATCGTAGAATCGAAATATAGAAAAAAATTGGTACGTTATTTCAGAAAAAGACCCATTTTGTGTCAAAATACCTATGTTAAAATAATGCTATATATAAATCTAATATATATCCTAAGTCGCGCGTTTGAGACATGAAAAACGCAATTTTAATTTCGTAATTCGACCCAGTAGAACGGAAGATATAGAACTGTCCTCCCCCCCCGCAGTATACATCTTTGAAATAAGATGATCTGCATTTTGGATACACAAAGTGATATGAAAAATATAAACTCGAAGCAAAAATTTTGAAAAGTTAAGAAAAGTGACATTACATTTTATGATAGCTTGCACTTGAGCAAACGATGTCTCAGTTAATCAGTAGCATCTTTAATATTTCAATATCGATCAAAATACAATTAAAAAGGAACACGTTAGTTAATTCCATTGCAGTCTTTACTTCTTAGACAAGTTTCGGCGAATTTAAAAACTGGTTTCCATTTCTAATAAATTTTGTTGTTGCTATTGGGACACTACTACCAGAACAAGCCCACGAAATGCATCGTGGCAAGAGCCTCGAGCACTATACAGGTGACAGTGCGACTTCGCTCAGTTCCGCCCCCAATTTTGATGGAGAGCATCCCGTCTCCCACCCCTCTTCCTCTATCACAACCTCTCGATAGGACTTTCGGCTCGCCAGATATTTAGAGTACCCTATGCCGCACGGACACTATACATTTGCAAACATCCATGCCTTCTCCAGGAACTGCAGTCCGCGTCGCTAACCACTATCCCGGTTGGGCGGCATAAGTTTTGTTTATGAACAAAACAACAAAATATTGTTAGGAAAAATTCGGCGGTTGCGCCTGTATGTAAGCTTTCCGGCATAGCACTAGGGTTACCATAAAATAGTGTATGGTAGGGTTGCCAGATTGGCGACTTTATCGCCCATTTGGTGACCAAATTGGCGATATCCCATGGTCCAATCGGGAAGCTTCTAGAATAACTTCCTGTCGAGATATTTCTCGAAACGTGTGGAACCTAAAGAAAAACTATATAAACCCTTGCGTTTCTGAGAGCTAGTAGATTGTGAGAGTGTGTGATTAAGAGTGTGATTTGTTGTGAGAATCGCTGCTTACTGTAAGTACTAAGCTACGCAAGAGTTTTATGAACGGAAAGCGATCGAGATAGTGCTTTGCCGTGAAGCTACAGTATAGCTTGACAGTGTATTGGTGATTGTTCCACGGTGTTTATTATAAGTTTAGTGTTGCCGTGAAGCTACCTTTACAGTTACAGCCTGAAACTGTGTTGCTGATTGTTTCAGCGTATTTATTGTAGATTTTCGACGCCTTTAAAGGTAATTTTGGAACTGTGCTGTAAATAGTGATTCTTGTAAATAAATTGTGCTTTTTATTGTTCTGCATCGTGTTTTCATCGGATACTCTCAAATCCACGAACCCGTATAACGCAACAATATGTTAAATACGACATGGCAAGCCAGCCTGTATTTTTTTTAACGTCGAAAAATCGCCGCCAGTTTTTTCCTAAACAACACCAATTGGAAAGGTTAGATTTGAAGAAGCAAATTATAATGATTAAGAATGATTATTTCAATTTTCATTGACTGACATTCTATTTAAAAAGTGTCGATCGCAAAATCCCTTGCGATGGTCAGTTAACAAGAAATAATAAGTAGTTTCAATGACCAGCCTGTGATGTCGACTCGTACGATGGTGCGATTTATTGGTTAGGGGAATTTAAAACCCGAGTGTATTTTACTAAATAGTAAAATTGCGATATGTCATTCGTTAGTCATATTATGTATTCGAATGTCTACGAGAGTTAGAACAAATTATTTAGACGTGCTGAAATGCATTTCGTTGAAAGTGACATAAACAATAAAGCGAATATTTAATTTTGTATGAATGATTTTTGGTGCAAGTGAATATCGCAGGGTATTTCCTAAAGGTTTTAACGCAACACTTACTTGCTGATAGGATTTCTCTTATAATATCCCAAATTCCTCGGACAAATCAACTTGGATAGAAAACTAAAATTTGAATATACTCTCCCCCGCTAGAAACTCTAAATTTCCGCTAAATTAATTTGCATATCGAAATAGGGTGTCTAAGCCTCTTTAAATCATGACAAGAATAGAACTTAGTTAGGCTGAAGAATTACCATAATATGTGTTACATTTCACAAATGATTCGGACTCATGACGAGCGGAGGGGGGAGGGCAAAACGTGAAATGTTTGGATGCCGTTTCTGAGGTCGCATTACCCCTTTAGTTGGAGCGACCAATTGAAGCCATCGACCCCATTACAGATTACAGAAACGCTATGTTATGTAAAGGCAAACGGAGCGAGTTTCTTGTTACACGCAATTTTAACTTTTTTCTTTACGATTATTTATGGTGCGTTAAGAGGTGCTTAGTCACGACATTCGACGATTTAGGGCATTAGCAGCAAAAAAGCTCTCGAGCAACTGCGAAAAAAGCATTAACATGAGGTGTTTAGGGTACATTTCTAATCGTGGGTTGTAGGATTCGCTTTCCAAGGACCCATTTATTCCGAGGGCTGACCTAAACGTAATTATTCAGTGTCCGTCCACTCACTCAGGAATGGGATCTTAAAAATGTCGGTTAGTGTTATTACTTATCAGCAAGAAATTACTTTTAAGAAACGGAATGTATGACTAAAATTTTTCAAACGTAGAAGTTCTTCTTTCAGTCTGGAATGCATGATCTTGCCGAAAGAATAAAGTTTTATTTTGTTCCTAAATATCTCTTTGCGGTTCGCGGAGGCAATACGCAGCCCAGAAATACCCGCAAAATTAAAAGAAGGTTGCGTATGACATTAATCCTTAAAGGGATTGACTATAATACGGATTTAATCTATAAAATACTGATTTTAGGGATTTTGATTTCAAATGTGTACACTGATTAAAAAATGAAACAGCGATTTTCAGCTAAACCCCATTTCATTCCTGACTAAATTTTGTGCTAGAGCTACAATAAACATGATTCTTACGCTGCCTGCTTTTTAGCTTAAAAAAAATTGGAAAACAATACAGAAGCGCACAAATAAGTATAGTTGTCGAGTCCGCGACTGCAAGTGTACGCTACTTTAGAATTGGTGAGCAGCACGCCAATGTCTTAACGTCAAGAGAGCTAGAAGCAAACGTGCACAGTTATCCAAAATGGCTGCTTATTAATAGGTAGTTTAAGTTCTCGAAATGTGGAGTTAAGTTCCGAATTAGTGACGTCATCAGCCTTATGTAAGTCATATGTATAGACTGATCTAGAAATGACGCAGTTCAGAAAACTTATTACTGTTTTCAAAATGGAAGGGGGAAATATCCAAATTAAAACTAAGCATTAAGAGGCTATTGCTAATTTAAATTGTAATTTATATTTACATATTTTATATGCACACAGGGCGTTCTAGAACTCCACGTACAAACTCGGAGGGTAGGTAAAAAATATCGACAGGAATCAGAATCACTCGGGAAAGCACGGTCCCAAATGGATAGATGGTGTTGTGAGCAAGGTCTCGAGGCTAGCACTCCCGATTTTCTCATTGTAGACGGAGTGAACTAAAACACTTGCATGTTCACCTACGCCGATATTTACTTCGTTTATGGAGAACAGTACTCTTCGAAACAATTACTTTTATCTGACATCTTCTTAGTTTAAGTTTCGAAACATTGTTTCGAAGTTCTCTTTCC
>KK120425.1:21499-49488 GCA_000611955.2 Stegodyphus mimosarum | reverse complement strand
AAACATTCAATTTGTAGAGTTATTGGGTTAATTTGAAGCAGACATGAAAAGAGAGTAATGCCCTCGCCAGGACTCGAACCTAGACCTCTCGCATACGCGCCGATTGTGCTAACCATTGCACCACGAAGGCATGCCGAAGAAGGGAGAAAAAACCTTATAGTTCGTGAAAACGAAATTAACAGATCTTCTGAACTACATACTTTAATAACTTCATTTTTTCAACCATTATCTTGTTTTGAGATGATGAATGATGAAACTAATGTTCTCAGAGCCGGACTCAAAAAAACGCATTCGGCTACAGTAATCTTTACTTAAGAAATTCAGCAAAACATCGTTCATTAAAAAAATATTGCGTATAAATGATAGTAATGGGCACGATTTTTTAAAGGAAACATAAATGTTAATATCGCTATTATTATAAAGCACTTTACAGCAGGTTGAAAATGATGTGCTATTTCTGACTACGGTTCTCATTTCACAACCTTTTAAATTCTGAACTTCAATAAAAATCGTCCTGTAGATCGCAGTACAGTAACTTATACTAAAAAGCGAAATAATCATATCCGTTATTTTACAGTTTAACAGGGTCGTAATTCTACACTGGTGAAATAAATTCAGAGAATTTGCATATTTTATCTAATTGCATGAAAAAAACTGAACTGAAGGAAAAATCACTGCTTCTAGATAAAAACGCAAATCTTGTACGGCAAATACGTAAGCGTACACGTGTGTGTAGGCGGAGTCGGTAAAAAAACAGTCTTTATCAGCGCGTGGAGGGTGAGACGAATTGCTTTCGCCAGCACAACTCGGCGAATTTCTTGGTGTATCTTGCAGCGATCGATTAAATTCATATCGGAACAGTAAAAATGAGTAACCACCAACGTTTAAGATGATGGAATGAGGCGGCGAATTGTGGGAAGGTTGGAGGCAGGCCAATCGCAAGTCCAGATATGCAGAGAGTTTAATTTAACGCCCAGCGTCGTGTGTAACCTATGGAAACGTTTCCAGGATACTGAATCAAGGCTTTCTCTCGATGGACAAGGCCACGATGGCCTGAGAAGATCGCTATTTGTCCATTTTAGAGAGGCGTAAAGGAGGGGCTACATCTTCTCGGCTCTCTCGGGACCTGTATGCAGTCACAGGAACCAGTGTTAACAAGGGTGATTGTTGCCAAAAGACTGAATGAGAGAAGGTTGTTTGCCAGAAGACCAGCTGTTTGCGTCCCGCTCACGTCTAGGGAGAGGGGAGTGCGATTAGCGTGGTGGAGGCAGCATAGTGATTGGAGTACGGAGCAATGGGTGACCGTTCTGTTCACAAGTCCCGTTTTAGTCTAAACACCATTCTTTCTGTACTTTCATATAGAGAAACAAGGACCCGCTACCTACCTTCCGATGTCCGCGAAATCAACAATTATGGCGGTATAATGGTATGGGCAGGCATCATGTTGGATTGCCGCACACCTCTCCACGTCTTTCACAAAGGCTTTGTGACTGGTGTGAGGTCTTGGAGCCCTATGTTCGCCTTTTCCGGGGTGTAGTGGGCCTCGAGTTCATCAAACAGGACGATAACGCGAGGCCACATAGAGCTCTTCTGGTCGAAGAATTTCTCGAGGGTGAGGATATTCGCTGAATGGATTGGCCAGCCAGGTCTCTAGGCCTCAACCCTATAGAGCATGTCTGGGACGCTCTGAGGAGGGCAACTGCAATTCACAGTCCCCCTCCGAGAACCATCCAAGAACTGAAAACAGCGTTGTTGAATGAGTGGGACCCATTGCCATAAGCACTAATAAACTGCTTTATTTCCAGTATGACATCACGCTTCGAGGCCTGTATGGCTGTAAGAGGGGACCATATCCCCTATTAATCCATTTCTTTTGTGTCTTCTGCAACCGCTGTTTCAGACCTTCAGACTCCCATGAGTGTTACACGCGAACATGTGTGTCTATTATAACTGTTGAATGTTTGTTTGTATTATATCAACCTATATTTACACCAAATTTGATTAAAATCTGTTCAGTAGTTCTGAGATCGTAGATCAAATATGAAAATTCTCTTAATTTATTTCACCAGTGTATGAAGTTACTATTGATTAAGTGTGAAATTAGAGTTTACTATAATGGATTGTACTTACTTTAACGCTAGCATATATATTTATTTTACTTTGTTATACATATCATTTACACCCACTTGCAATGCTTTGTTATTTTTTTACCTGTTAAATGTCAAACAGTTTTTCCCGAATAAGAATACACACACACGCGCTGCATAATATTTTCACGTAAACGAAAAAAAAAAATATTTAAGTGTACTCATGGTGTAGAGCACTATTCCACCTTAATAAGTAAATACCAAGATATAAACAATTATTTTTGTTATTTGACGAGACGGACATTATACCCCTTTATTTTCAGTGCACTTATGCAACGCGAACAGTGCATCACAACGTAGTGAAATCTCATATTTAAGAAGCGGCTCTTTCTCTCCATTCCAAATGAAAAAGTCGAAGTCTGAAAACGAATTGTGTTTTCCGGAACTTTTTGCTTTATCGAGATTATGGAGTGTCTGTATCAGAAATTAATTTACTTATTGAGATTCTAAATACCTTTTTGAAAATTCTCTATAATCCTGAAATTATAAAAAATAATGATTAGTTCTAAAAAATAAAAACTTATTTTCATAAAGAGAAAAAACCACGCAAAACAAAAACAAGATTAAGGGTTGTTTTGCGTATTTTAAATATAATTTGATCGTTTGATTATAGTAAAGAAATAACAGTATTTGTTTTATAACCATCCATAACTTTTACTAGTTTAGATTTGCAGTACGCGAGTCTTACTTATTTCTGTGCTAAATGAGTCTTTCGCAGTAGAAGCATTGGAAACTTTTTAAGAGCCAGTTCGCTGCGTAAATAAGCAGTGGAGTTAACTATTGAATAGCTATAAATTACTAAAGTAAATATTACAATTCAATTGAACAAGCGGTTCGCCGAATGTTAAGTATTTTTGAAAGGGGTTTCACTGACGATAGAGCGGATCAGGGAAGGGAAGTGATCAAATCTGAACATGAAAAGCTAAGTCACGCTGGAGTACAATTCGTTATGTGCAGTTTACGTGAAAAATATTGGATTATAAAAAGTAGAATGACGGTACGCAAAGTTATCCAAAAAATGTGTGCGATGTCGAAGGTTCGACTCTGATTCATGTAAGACTCCTCGAGCGCCACTACCTGAAGACAGAATAAGAGACGCCTTAATATTTGAGATTATTGGCGTTGATCTGACGGGTCCATTGATTTTAAAAGGAGGTCAGAAAACGTGGATTGCCATTTTTACTTGCGCGATATATAGAGCAATTCACTTGGAGCTGGTCTCATCTCTGTCAACCGAAAGTTTCCTGCAAGCCTTCAGGCGATTTATGGCTCGAAAGGGTAGACTTGTTACTGTATACTCCGAGAACGGAACCAATTTTGTTGGAACAAATAATTTGTTTAAGACCATAGATTGGAATTGTATATTAGAAAATGGAACAGTTAGGAAAATTGAATGGAAATTTATTCATCCTTCCTCGCCATGGTGGGGAGGGTGGTGGGAAAAATTAATTGGAGTGCTAAAGAGAATTCTTCGGAAGGTACTTGGAAATCTTCTCTGAATTACGAAGAGTTGTTGACAGTCACTTGTGACTGCGAGAGCAGTATGAACAACCATCCTCTCACTTATTTGTCAGAAGACGTAAACGATTTGAGAGCTCTCACCCCAGCAATGTTTCTAACAGAAATTCCAGAGACTGGAGTTCCTGAATTAGATCTTTTGGATTCCAAATCCATCAATAAGAAATACCTTTACACAGCTAGATTGAGAAACAACTTACGAAAAAGATTTCGAGCAGAGTATTTAGGGCAACTAAAACAAAGCTCAAAATTCATCAGCGAACCATCGTCTGGGAAAGTTGGTGATCTTGTCATCGTGTCCAACAATGAAAAAAGGATAAACTGGCCCTTAGCTAGAATCCTGGAAATTTTTCCGTCTCACGACGGACACATTAGACTAGTGAAACTGAAAACTGCACAAGGGGAGATTATAAGACCCACTAAGAACCTCATACCTCTTGAACTCAACTTTACACCTGAGTCGGACATTAAAGTGAGGTACAGAACTCGACAAAGGACTTGAACTCTAGGTCAGTTGAGGTCCATCCTCTGCTGATACTGGACCTCAAGGTGGGAGTGTGACATTTGTTTACAAATAACTCGGCTCCCATGAACGCCCTCTGGCGGAAAAAGACAAAACGTAGTCAGTTGAACGCGTGACGCGTCTAATAGAAGTCGAATCGATAGACCGTTTCCGTATATATTTAAAACGTAATGCTTATAATGATTGTAACCTGTAAATATTATGTAAATATCTTTCACATGTCAATTAAAATTTTTGAAAAAATTCCTAGTAGTATTCCACAGTGATTAGAATTTCAGCTTAGACTAACGGAAATAGAAAGGAAGACGAGCAGTTCCAGGGCAGCCCTTTAGAAGGTAAGTGAGTTTTCACTTATCTATTTATTGATCTAAAATTTTAATACCGAAAAATTGATAAAATTTTAACAGGAAGAATGATCCATTAGCTTGGGAAATTTGCTCGAACCAGATGAATCCCATCTTCTGGAAGTGGGTCTAAAAGCGAAACTTCATAAAATGGAAAAGTTTCTCTGTTTTGTAATGAAATATTTAAAATAAAAGTGTAACAAAGAATTCAAAATAGTTAACTTATCAAACTCCGGTCGGCAATAGCCTAAAAATTAAAATGCTTTAAAATTTGTAGCAAGCGAGGCATTTGCCTCATGTAAAAAATTAGAAGAGTCTCCAAGTTAGCTAAGGGAATTTAGAATTTTATTTTAAAAAGCAATTATGCTTGTTAACTTTCGACTTTGGAATACTAAAGTATCCAAAGAATTCTGTGTTTCAAACTACTCGCCATTTTAATAGGTATTGTTGAGACCGAGAATTCAATATCGGAATCAGGGGTTCGCATGGGTGTTTTGTAGTTTCCAAAAGGCAATAATCGTTTCAATTTTCACGAAGACACTTTATTGAAACACAAAACACATAGACATAACAACGGAAACATGCGTTTCACAATTTGGCACAAAAGGTACACACACTCTCTCACCCTCCTAGCTACATCGATTGATCTGATTCTTATACATTCTAGAAGCTGACGTCACTACACCAGCTTCAGTTCATTTCAATTCGTAACATCCTTTCCCCGTTCAGACTTGGGGAGAGTCTCAAATTTATAGCAAGTACAATTGAATAAATCAAATCTTTTAGGTGCTTTCACACACCTACCAGAAGAAGTAAATCGCTCCATTATTACATCGTCAGGAGACAAACTAGTCTCAACTTCAGAAGGTTCCTGGGAACGGAATTCTTCCTCTCCCGGTTTCCTATCCTCAGTTAACACTGCTCCAACCGCCTGTAACGGTAAAGGGAAGACCCTCTGCACTGGTCGCAGCGCACTTCCGTGTTGAATATTAAGTCTAACAGTGCGAACTTTCCCATCCCGACCAGGAATCAGTTTAATAATCTTTGCTATAGGCCAAAATAAACGCCTTTTGTTATCATTACCAATTAAAACTATTTCACCAATTTTTTGGTTCACGAACCGGTTTTTCATTGCATGTCTGAATGAGCTCACTGAGATATTCTTTTCTAAAACGTTTTCTTCATTCCCTAAGAAGCTTTCTTCGGTGTCTTAATTTTTTATTTAATTTTTGGGATCTAGAAATCTTGTCCAAATTTAATTTAGAAAGATTATATGCCCCTCTGAAATTAGTTCCATTGTCACAATAAACTATTCTTGTCCTTCCTTGCCTAGCGATAAACCGCCTAAGCGCCAACAGAAAGGCATCCGAAGATAAAGAATTTACCATTTCCAGATGGATCGCTCGAAACACATCACAAGTAAATAACGCTATGCACACTTTCATTCTCCCCCCCCCCAGTTTTCAAAAACAAAGGCACAGTCAAATAAATCACTACAACTTCGAAAGCTACAAAATCTGAAACTCACTCTGGTGGCAAAGGTGTAGGTTCGCTTGACATTGCTTTAACCTTGAAACGTTTACATCTCAGGCAGTTGTGTAAAACATTTTTAATCGTTTTCGTATCTTTAATTATCCAATACCTTTCTCTTAATAAGGTTTGCATTATTTGTATGCCAACATGACAATTTTTCAGACGTACAATTTTGATCAATGATTCAGTAAATTGGCATCTGTCCGGCAATAATATTGGATATAAAAAGGATTCTTCATCATCTCGATAAATTATCTTAGTTCTTATTCTTAAAATATTGTCCTCATCTTTAAATGTAATCAAATTCAAAGATTTTTACATCAGGGAAACAGTAGCTTTAAACTAAACGAATGAAACACTTTTCAGAAGTCTCCAATTTGGAAGGGGAAAGTTCAGGGTAATACACTTAATACGACTTTGCCGACAATTATTCAAAAATCTTGAAACCCAAGCAAATAGTCGAATTATTGTATCATAATCTGATATATTGTTTAGATGCTAAAGGGGTGCATCTTTCGCCAAATCAATAGTCACTATTTTAATCTTTTTTCTTTCTATATCGACTTCTTTAGACTGGCTATCAATTTCGCCAACGGGCTAACACTCAGGATTTTCCTTTAGCCACGAAGGCCCCTCCCACCACCTAGAAGCAATCATGCCCCGAGCAGAACTACCCCGTGACAGTAAATCAGCAATATTCATATTTCCCGGAGCATGTTTCCATGTCTGCAGATTTTTCAACCGACGAATTTCCTTAACTCGGTTGGCTACAAAAACTGACTAGTTCCCCAGTTCCTTTATCCACCAAATCGCTGTAGTAGAATCAGACCAAAGTGTTATCTTAAGATTCAGTAGGTCAAGCGCTTGCATACTAGAATTCACAAGCCTAGTGCCTATACTATAAGCCATTAACTCCAACCGCGGCATACTCAGGGGTTTGAGAGGAGCTACTGTAGACTTTGCTCTAACAAGGGCTACCTTCACCTCAGAACGAACTATTGATCGAGCAAAGACGCACGCAGCATATGCCCCTTTGCTAGCGTCAACAAAAACATGCAATTCAGAGGATGAATTAATTGTCATATAAAGCTGCAAAGTTACATTTTTTAGTTCAGGTACCTCGTTGTACCATTTTGGGAATTTGTTTACAATATTAGGTGTCAGTTCACAGTCCCAAGTTATTTTTGACGTCCAAATTTCGCAATAGTAGCTTCGGAAGCAATGTTGCGGGAGATAACAAGACAAGAGGATCAAAACTCTTTTGTACTGTTGACAGAAATAATCTCTTGATTATTTTCATTTCACATGCCAAAGGCTCTAAATTAGTTGAACACCTTCAAGTGTCATTATTTAAATTCCAGATTAGCCTAAAACGAAGTTTCTCCAGAATGCTTGTCAACATTTTTACATGCAACATTGCTCTCGAAGCCACGCAAATTAAAGCAGCCCCTAGACATGATTAACTTTGACTGTTCTATAAAGTGAACTTGTTCATTAATATTGAAAACTCCACTTTCACAATTATCTACATAAAATGAGTTCTGCAGCTGTTTAGCAGTTTTATCATATGGTGGAGGGCAGTTTGCGTTTAATAGATAAGGGCTAGAATAAACTCCAAATACAACAGGACAATGTCTATAAATTTCTTGCCCCTTCATTACAGAGAAAGAAAAATCTAAGAAACTCTCTGGTCCTTGGGTGCAACAGATAACACTAAAAAAGACTTTTCAATATTTGCACTTATACCGACTGGATACATTCTAAACCTGTCAAGAATATCGGGTATAATTTTTTATTAAATTAACTCCTTTGAATAAACAATCGTTTAAAGAGGGTTTTCCTCTCTGAACGCTAGAAGTGTCAAAAACCGGACAAATTTTCGAAGCTTTACTATCTAATTTAATCACTGATCTGTGAGGCAAATAGTGACATTCTTTATAGGTTCAATTTCAGGTTACACGCTCAATTATACTCATTCTTTCCCATTACTGGAATACCTTTTGACAGTCATTTAAAAGTTTACTACAGTTTAACTTGCTAATCACCTTTTCATGCCGCTTCCAGGTCAGTTCTTTGTTATCAGATACTTGCTTAATATCGCCATTTCCATGGTAATTCGAGTTCGTATCTCCCATCGGAAAGAATTTCATTTTGTCTTCAAAATCAGTTAAGCTATCTTTTTCCTCAAAAGATTCGGATGAATCAGCTATTCCTAAAACTTCAAGTTTCCATAATGCGCTCAAAGGAATGTTCCCAACGTGCATAGACAAAGTAGTTAGAATGCTACCTTTCCTGCCTGAATTTTGCTTCCCAATTACCGTCCAGCCAAGTTTAGTTTTCAAAGCTGTAAGACCTGAATCTAGCTCCACTAAGTTCTCAGTCAGCAATTTTCCCAAAACATTAGCCGCAATCAAAAGGCCAGTCTCGCTTTCTTTACAAAAAGAGTCTGTTAAATTTATTTTATTTCGTTTCAGGTCATTCAAAATTCTACAATCATTAATTTTCAGAATAAATTCGCATATCCTTTTCTCGGAAAGAACTTTAAAACTGCAAGTATATGACTTTTTCAAATCACTAACTTCAATGAAAATATCTTGTGTTCCTTTGGTTTTGTTTCTCCCCTCCCCAAACAGTCCGTGTACTACAGTTTCTTTCCGAAGGGAAGGAACCTTTAATAACGTCACAATTCTTTCGTTTACGTAACTACTTTGGCTACCCGAATCACACAGAGCACGAACTTTCCGCTCTTGTCCTCGAACCCGAATGACTAAGCAAAGAGTTTGCAAGTAGACGGTTTCCCTTCTACGGCAGTTAGAGAGGGAATTTTCTATTTTACATGTATTCCCTCTTTCCTTGTTGAGGACATATAACATCAAAATGGGAATTATTACATTCAGAACATTTCAACTGATGTTTACCGTTACAAAATTTGCTTAAGTGATTTGCCCTTTTAAGACATAAAAAGCGTACACCTTTCTTCAACAATATTTGCTTTTTGTCACTTAAAGTCATTTTTCTTGTTTTAAAAGATAGGTAAAACTGCATATTACGGGCCAGTTTGGCGCATTTTCGAAAAGTCACCAAAATGGTTATTTTCACGCGTTTTAGAATATCACTAACTCATCATATCGCCATATTAGATGGCTGCGAATTTGAATGAATCCCGTAAACATGCAAAAATATCTAAAGCAGAAGTGCAAGCAAAACAGCGATAAAGTATTTGAAAGTGTATAACTACGTATTTCATGGCATCAACAATATTAAAACTTTTCATAATATATACCATTTTTAAGACAGTAGCAAAATGGAGTAAAACGTTTTAGCACGAAATTTAAGAAATTTTAATAAGCAGTAAATGAGCAATAAATGACCGGAAAGCATCGATTCATATTTGATCTAAAACTTTAAAAAAATGCAGAAGAAAAAAATGATAAAATTCAAAATTTCGATCTACTGAAACATGAGCAATAGTATAGTAAAAAAAAAAGGTTAAACAATTTTAACTACGTAATTTATATTTTTACAATAAATTTTTATTTATAATAAATAGTAGAAACTCGAATTTGTTTATATCCACACTAAAATGTAACAATACAATGGAGATGAAATTCAAAATGGCACGCTCATTCGACACCGACTGTACGGTTCATTTCAACCATGTGCTTAACCACATATAGCGGACACACACCTCCATTCACACAAATCTATCGCATCTTTCAAGTAATTTCATACTATTTTTACACTTAGGACGTATTCGCAATCAAACTGTGATTAATGCACCATTCTCACATCTTTCGCCCTTATCTTGCAACCGAATCAAATAAGTAAAATCCACACGTTCAACTCTTTCGACGTCAGCCATTTTGCTCGCAATTTACTAGAAGTCTCAGGTGCGAAGCACATGTAGTCAGGCACCCAGGCTGAAGAGCCATCATCCTGTGTATAACACGTGAGGAGAGGGGGCATAACTTTCCTACCATAGCGTTGTAAAGATGAATGGAGAATTTTAAAAATACAATACAATGGAGTTGAAATTCAAAATGGCACGCTTATTTCAACCATGTGCTTGACCACATATAATGGACACACACCTCCATTCACACAAATCTGTCGCATCTTTCATTTCAACTGATTTCATACTATTTTTACACTTAGGACATTCGTACATATTCGCAATCAAACTATAATTCATGCACTATTGTATCACACATCTTTCACCCTTATCTTGCAACCGAATCAAATAATAAAATCCACATGTTCAACTCTTTCGATGCGAGCCATTTTGCTCACCACAATCTATTAGATATAACGGATCATGATTAAAAATAAAGGGGCCTAAAGTTGGGTTATTGCAAATTTACTAGAAGCACAGTGAAATGACGAAAATTCAAAAAGCCCGCTTAAATGCTATAAACTGTAACCTTAAATCCTGACGATTTTCATGACGCCAAGAGGTTACCCGATTTGGCGCGATTTCGCTTCATTTGGCGACTGGCCCGTAATCTTCAGTTTAGCCTAAAGACTCGCTGGGGTGAAACTTATCACAAAAATACAATTAAGACTCTTACCTGTATTATCGTCAAGGCTTATTAAGGCAGAGGCCATCGTGAGTTCACACGCTTCTGGTTTTCCAAGAATAACGTGGAATAATTTCTGTAGAATTAACGTGAGAAAACACGCTTCTTGCTAAGGACACCATTTCTACACCTTGGACTTGGGGAAGAAAGTTCATCAGCTGTTCTGAAGTGCGGGAACTTTTGGTTTCACTATTGTTGTTTCTCAGGTCAGCAACACTTCCTCTGGAAGGCAACTTTCCACTAATGGAATTAGAAAATCACTATATTTTCCCTAAGCTTTCCAAAGCTCTAAGTTTAGATTCCAGTTCGTCGTATAAAGTTGCTAAATCAGCCTTGGTTCGTTTAGTCACTGCGTTCTTCATAACCATACTTAATAAGTCACGGACGTAAATTTGGACGAGTAAATCGTTTCTTCCAAAACGTTCTTTTAACTGTTCGGATAATTCTCCGCAGTAGCCGGAAAACTCTGAATAAGACCTTCAGCTTTCGATTTTGGCTCCGCAGACTGTACCACATACTGCATCTTATCTGCCTCAGGTAGAGACCTATCCTCATGAACCTTCTGAAATAAGCTCCAGAAAGACACGTATTGTTTAGGCTCACCTGAAAATTTATTAAGCTCAATTTTTAGTAATTTATATTTTCTCATTTTTAGCTGCAGAAACTTCTTGCAGTCGTTTTTCAACTTTAGCACAGATTTCTACATGTCTGTCCCTATACGTTTCGGCTTTTTCAAAATCACCCCCGTGGAACTTCTTACCATCTTCATTCTTCTGCAAATTTTCAGCAATTAATGATTGACAATTTTCAAGTCACTGGAACTTATCAGTCATTTGAAACCATAAAACGGAAATTTCACTTAACATCAACAGCTTCTTTAAGCAATTCATTTTCAATTTTCCTTAGGCAGAGAGTAAAAGACTTTCTCAAACTCTTTCTTTGTGCTTTTAACGCGTTCAAATCCATTTTCAGGGAATACTTCAAATTACGAAATTCGAAACACCCGCCCACCCGGGGCGCCACGTTCTTATCTTGAGAACGAGAATTCAATATCGGAATCAGAGGTTCGCATCTAAGCGTAGCATGGTCGTTTTGAAGTGTCCGAAAGGCAATAATCGTTTCAGTTTTCACGAAGACACTTTATTGAAGCAGAAGACACATAGACATACATAACAACGAAAACGTGCGTTTCACAATTCGACACAAAAGGTATACACACTCTCCTACCTACATGGATTGATCTGATTCTTACACTTATGACGTCACCACCCCAGCTTCAGTTTATTTCAGTTCGTAACAGATATAGTGTTAAATTAGAAATCAAACAACAAAAATCAACTTTATATTTTCAAATTTCCACAGGACTAGTTTCGATGGTTTTACCCGAACCACAGCCTCAGCTGCAAGAGCGCAAATGAACGAGATAAGATAAGATAAAAAAACCTGAACAGGAGACAAGCTACTGGCGCCATCTGTTGATGAAACCAGAACTAAAACATAATTTCTTTAAAGGCTGAAGGCAAAGATGAATTGGAATTAGGGTCGTTAACTAGAACAGAAAGATTTTTTTGAATGTCAAATGCCTTTAGAAAATCCAGTTCACCAATGGAAGATGTTTTTTGAATAATTTTGACAGCAGAAAAACTGAAAGTGTGATTTTCGGGCCAACAATATTGGACAACAGAAGACTTCTGTGTTTCCTTTTTTCTGACATATGCCTCATGTTCCTTAACGCTAAATTTTAAGGCTCTCTTAGTTTCAGCAATGTAAATTAAACCACACTGGCAAGGAATCCCGTAAATACCCCAGGAATTCATATCCGGAATGATGCCCTTGAGTATGGAACTCGGAATTTTATGGATGCGAGAATGAACGACCCGAAAGTTAAATTTCTATAAAATACGTGAAACTTTACAGCTAATTGATGGAAAGAAGGGAATGACAACAGAATTTTTGTAATCTCCTAAAACAATAGTCTGCCTTTTGGTGTATTGAGATGAGAATTTTTTAACTGCTTGATTAATAATGTTGGGTGAAAGGACCCTGTCAATAGCTATTGCTTTTAAACAATTTACTTCTTCATCGAGAGATAGTTTGGAGGAACAAACTTGAAGAGCACGGAAAACATAGAAATAAAATGAAGCTAACTTTTGCTTAGTCCCCCCCCCGGGATGGCATGATTTGAAGTGTGGTGGAAGGCAAACCGATGAAGGTTTATGGAAAACCGTAGTACTGAAGTTGGATGTGTTACGTGTGACCAGAATGTCGAGAAACGGAAAAGAATTGCAAGTCTCAGGTTCAAAAGTGAACTGAATAGCAGGATCAATGGAATTCATTGTTGAAAGAACTTTATTTAAATCAACTTTATTGCCTTCAAACAGGGTAAAAGTACCGTCTACGTAGCGGAACCATACCGGGAAGTTTAAAGCTTCAAACAATTTTGATTCATAATAATGCATGTAGATATCAGCCATAAGGGACTGAGGGGGCTTCCCGTGGCTAATTTTGGAAAACAAAATGCATTTGTTTCAAAAAGAGTTGGGTGAGAGAAATTAGCTCATCAATTTCTATGCAAGAGAAATGAAATTCGCGAAGTCTGGTTGTTGTTTGACTTCTAAATTAGCATTTGTTCGGCGTGTTATTGTATCTTAACAGGTATAGTGGTTAGGAAAATTGAGGGCCATATTATATGGAATCAGATTTGAATCCCGGAAAAGGCATGAATGCGTGTGTGCTGGTAAGTATGTAGTGTAAGTGTATTTATTGTTTGTAAAGCATTTAAATAAACGACAAGGCGAGAGTAAATTTAATTAAATAACTGGCAAGGTCATAGAGGAAGGAGGTGAGAGACCCTTCGGACCGTGTTCACCATCGCAACTGGAGCGAAATATACAGTTAGTGCGGTGGGACTATGCCTGTTTCACCAATGGTAAAATTCTGGTTTCTGCCCACTTGTAGCTGTACCCGTTAACAAACTATCCAGTTAAAGTAAAAGATGAATTGGTTGGAATGCGATGAATTGGTTGGATTACATTAGTTCGCCCACTGCTTGGCGGCGATTGTTTTTGAATGAGCAATAAACGCGCCAACATGGGTAACTCCGTATATCCGCGAACATGGCTGACTGGGTATTTTGAAGCTACGGAAACATGTAGTTTTCGCGCATGCGTATTTCCTATTTTATAAAGAACGGTTTTATTGGTAATGTGAGATGACGTAGCGGTTTATTAGAAATTCTTACGTGTTAATTTGAGTAGTTATTTCAGTTCTCGTTTTATTCTTTGAATGCGGTGTTTTTCTATTGAGTGTTTGCTATTTTGGTACGTATATTTCGCTAAATACCCAGTCGCTATGGATTTAGCTGTGATGCTGAGAGAGGTAAGTGAATGTACATGTACATTTATTACTTTATTGGAAGTGCAAGTTGCTTAATTTTTATATTTTGTTGCCTTTTATTGAAATAATTTGGCTCAGCTGAAGAACAGAACGCTGGTATAGTTTGCAATTTATTTTTTTATTTTGTTGATTTGTGCACATTGCCTACATTGTGCTATTCGCTGATGTTTTTTTTTAAGCGCTGTGCACATGGCATTTTCTTGTAATTTATTTTCCTTATTTTAGCTTATTTTGTTGATTTGTTTACGTTGCCTACATTGTGCAATTCGCTGAAGTTTTTTTTAAGTTTAAAAGGAACACTGTGCACATGGCATTTTCTTGTAATTTATTTTCGTTATTTTAGCTTATTTTGTTCATTTGTCTACGTTGCCTACATTGTGCAATTCTCAGATGTTTTTTTTTTAAGTTAAAACGGAACGGTGTGTACATGGTATCGTTTGTAATTTTAATGTCCTCTTTCTTCGATGCCATTTTGGTTACGTTTTCGCGGAGCGTGTCGGGAAGGTTATGTAACGGCATAAAATGTGTAAGTATTACAACATAAAATGTAAGTAACTAATTTAAACCTAACTGACAAATATTTTAATGATCATAATGTTCGTTTTGCATATTATTTTATTATCCTTTTGTGGCAACAGTTTCCATACTAATTTATGCTTTAGAATTCTATGTTTTGTTTACAATAGGTTTTTGCGGAGCGTATCGGGAAGGTTGCAATTGCAAAGACGTTTCGCAGAAACGCGCCGAATTGGCGATTTTCAAAACATCGCCAAGCAGTGGGCTAAAGCGCATTTTCACCGATGAATTATATACACTGTTTTCTAACATTATAATTTATTGTTGAAACTAACGTACTGAAGTTAAATCACGCTAGTGTACACTAACGGATTGCTGCATACACTAAACTAGCCTAGAAAACACCATGATGTCGAATTTAGTAATTTTCTTATGCTTTACATTAGTTTGAATTACAGCTCTTTCTTCGAAATAATGAGCTTTCCAAAGTGCACTATCGGCGACGTAAATGCCTATAGTCTGTTACAACACAGAAGACCTAACACATAAAGACCCAGTGCAGTAGCATTCAGGAGACTAAGCAAGGTTGTTTAAAAATAAAACGTGACGTGCTATTAATCTTTTGCTTCAGTTTTTTGGGTTAGATTTGCTAATGAACGAGACGCATTATTCCGGATTAGGTGTTTATTAGCGTCGGTCGATTGTTTATAGTGACTTAATTATTAGCAGCAAGTGGAAATAAAAAAGGAGTGTTAAAGATTTGAATTTTTTTGCCGAAGACACATCGTTATGGATAATTCTAATATAACTGAGGCTGATATTAAAGAACATGTTTAAAAAAGTTGAATTTCATTCCTTTCTTTCTAATGTAGCAGACATGGAAGTATATTTTTAAAACTGTTTGCTTCTCTCTTAAGAAATTAAAAAAAAAAAATACAGTTTTGAAAGGATTGAAGCGTAAAGAAAGAGAAGCAAACGAATGTGTTAACGGTGTTGATTTAAAAATTTTAAAAAGAAACTGAAATTCAACATAAAACGTTGTGGGGGTTTCACTTAATTAATTCAATGTTCAATCTTAGAACCCCACAGACACTAACAAGTGAATAATCACTTAAGTGTGTGAATATACACGTAAGATTTACGAAGGGTTAACTACCCTTTATTTCTCAGAATATTTACAATGTTCCTAACTCGAAACGTACACAAAGCCTCCACTTGGGCTTGAACTTTAATAATTACGAAATTAAACTAAGCTTAACTAAAGCTATCTGAAAGATACAGCCGAAGCTATTGGGATTCTAAGCAGTTGGCCCCTAAATATTAATTAGATCGGCGAAGCCAAGCAAGGGCCTAAAATATGGCCGACAGTGGTATCTAAGACAGAACGTATCCAAAAGGCAAACGCGCGCTAGTCAGGAAAATCAGACTCTCTCTGTCGAAGTCGGTGAAACATCGACTTAAATAGTACCCATTTGCATTCACCGAGTTTCTGAAATTACATTCTGGTAGGAAATCGTAAGCTGAAATTAGAAAGATAGGAAAGAAGCATAACTTAAAATAACTGTTAATAAAATTAGGATAAACCTTACAAAGTAATTACAACAGGTGGAAAAGCTGTTTATTCCTTAATAAAAATTAGTATAAGCACCTATCGAGAAATTTTAACCCATAGATGTCCTCCAGGCTGATTGATGAGACTGCAGAAAAGTAAAGTAGGACGTAAGTCAAGCTTTTGAGTAAAAAAATTTACAAGCCCCCAGTCGCGAATTTAATAAAGAGATTGTCTTCTTTTCGAATTGTCAGGGACCAACTGACAAAAAGAGATTTTTTTAAAAAAATATTTTTTCATAGATTATTAAAGAAGTGTTATATGTTTCAGTCTCGCAACTTAAATTCAAATATGAAAAGTTAAAAGAAATAAGTTCAAATTTTCAGTTTTTAACTAGTGAAACATAAATGGGACACTTACGTATTAACGCCACCGCAGCAGAAGTTGCGCTAATGCGCCAGTAAAAAGCAATAATGTTCGCACACAGCAACCCTGTTGTTCGCACGCGCATGCAGTTATCTTTTGGATTCCTTGTTTCCTTGTTGTTTCCAGATTTTTGACGCCATTTTTTAGTGCTACAAAAATGCGTATTTGGGATTTGCCAAAAACAGAACAAGATGCAATTTTATTTTTTCAGGAGCGATAAAAAAAAAAAAAAAAAAAAAAAAAAAAAAAGAAAATGTACCAATTCCCATGACATGAAACTTTATTTTGGTAAACTCAAGTTTTGGATATGTAATTTAAGTATGATCAGCAAGTGGGACTTAAAAAGACAACTGGTTTCAGGGAAGCAATATTCCATTTTGTTCAGCTTTGAAATTCATATACTGCTGGTGCGAGGGGTTGTAGAAAAAAATGTCACCCGGAAAATAAGGAACGGAAAGATAGGCACCGGAAAATTAGGAAACGGAATATAAGTCACCATTTTTTTGCAATGGGAAAAATAAGGGATGTTTAGAAATATCGCCAAGATGGAAGATAAAAGTTTTATCATAACAACCATACCTGCGGAATAGGGAAATCTTCGGACGATGATTGAAAGAAGATAAGCGAGCTGCTGGCCTGTCCGATGATAAAAATAGAGGGTTGATCAGCGGGTCATGGTCATTAGTGATTGTTCCTCTCGTACCTCATGTAGTTATAGCCTTAAGCTGTGGTTCAGGGGTGAAACATTGTCGCATAACTGAGCGTTAAAAGCAGTATTATAACAAGCCGTTGCAGATGAAATTTAGTCACAGTTTGCGATAAGAATATTAAAACCTGCTATCGAAATGACCTTGCTCGGCTGCAGCTAGCTCAACGTCTTATTCTTAAAACCTCCCTCAAGAGAGCCCACTATAACCCTGCCGGTTAAATTAGAATTTGTCAGGTTTCCCCAACTCCGATTGGCAACATTATTTGGCGAGATTTTAGAGTTTCTTTTTTTCCGTTCCTTATTTTCCGGGTGACATTTTTTCCGTTCCTTATTTTCCGGGGGCTTTCTTTCCGTTTCCCTTTTTTCCGGGTGACATTTTTTCCGTACACCGGTGCGGTTGAGGACATGACGTCGATTAAATTTTGTGAAAAGCAACTTGATTTATCGGATAAAACTGTTATAGATTGGAACAATTACAGGCGTGAATTATGCGCCTTGGATATGGAGAATAAACCAAACAAGAAGGTAGGTGGACCGATTGCATTGTGGAAATTGCTGAAAGTTTGTTTACTAAACGTAAAAATAATTTTGGTCGAGCATTACCGGAACATTGGATGTTTGGTGGTATACGTAGAGAAACAAAAGATTCGTTTGTTGTCTGTGTTCCTCATAGAACTGGCTCTACCCTTCTTGATAAAATTATTGAAAACATTGCAGATGGTAGCACAATGTTTTCTGACGGTTGGAAAGGTTACCAATCAAATAGAATAGAAATAGAAGGATTCCTGCATGCTAAAGTTAATCATAAATAAAATTTTATTGACCCTGATACAGAGGTTCATACACAAATAGTCGAGAGAATGTGGGGCAGTGCTAAATGGAGGAACAAGAGACATAGGGGAACAGCGAGACATCATTTGGAATCTTATTTATCAGGGTTCATATGGCGACAGCGTCAGGGGAAAGAATATAGAGACTGTTTTGAATCTATGTTAAACTCTATATCGGCCCATTTTTCACCGAAATCCGATTGACTACTTTGTTTTTAAATAAAGTGTTTTATTTAATGATTTGTCGCAAAAATTGTAGGTGTGGACTGGCGGCACTTGAAAACCGCCAAATCTGTAGCTGCGGTGGCGTTAATACTTAAGTAACGAAAAGATCATGCTACATTTCGTGTATTTTAACTAGGCACAGGTAAAAAATATTGGCCTAAAGTTTACAAATGATTTAAGATATGTAAAATTCAGTATATCCTTTATTTTAGGTGGGGGTATACACATACTCGGAAGACGAAGTGCGAAAGAAATTAAGTACAATAATTCGTGTGCATGATCTTTACGCATCGAGGGAAAGATGCTTACTGTAATACTAATATACTGTTACGGATTTCACATTTATTTGGCTATTTATTTAGAATTGTAACTAAAATTGCTTTATATTTTCCGAGCAACGCAGACGATTTTTGAAGAGAAAGCTACGTCCAAAGAAAATAAAAATAAAAGAACGCGTGCATTTAATGTTTAATAAATAAATATCTCGTAATTACTGTTGCCATCCAGAAAAATGGAGATTGTTCTAGTGATAATTAAAAAGTTTATAAAAGCCGAATTGAAACACCTCATCTCAGTTGTTGTTGTAGTTGTAGCTGTAAAAAGCGAACTGCTGTTTGTTTACTTGCATTTATTTCGCTGTGAGATAGAATTATTTTATCTGTTTTGAACTGAGTTTTTGCAAAACGTTTGAGATATTGTGCGAAGATCTGTGAAGAAATATTTCAGCATTTTGATTTATTTCTTGTGGAAAGAATAGATTTTTGTTAACTTTTTACGACTTGTGCATTCAATCTATAACGAACCCGTGCGCACACAACAATACTATTTTTATAGTGTCTTATGCCTTCATCCTACGACCAAATGAACGGCGACTGAAGCCGAAGAAATCAAGACACGTAATTAACCTCTGCTTTCAATAAATAACATTTCAGCAGAAGAAACCCTCACTGCCAAAGAGAGGGAACGTGTGTGGTCTTACTTTTCTAATCAGTGACAGACGGACACATCAGAGGTTCCGCCGAGTCTCTGAGTTTGGCGCCCCTATTGCTTCTGTCTGCCTCAAGGGAAATCGACTCATCAACCTTTATGTATGTCTTACGGCTTGATTAACACTTAAGGGTCTCCGAATTTCATATACGGCTACAATTTCAAATAAAGCAGTCAAAATTTTGATACAGTGTTGTGAGAGTGTATAAGACCATATCCAAGGAACTCACGTTATTTCCCCCTCTCGGTTTGTTTTAATAATATAATAACTATGTCAAGACTACTTTTCCTTCTAGTTGATTTTGAAAACATAACTGGAATCCTGAACAAGAACAGGGAGCTTACTCAAAGCTATGTTCCTGTGTGCCTGGAACAGGCAACACAAATAAGAAGATTGTAACAGCTTTAAATATTGTTTTTGATCTTTTGTACAATTTAAATAGACGAACATTAATACGTATGTAAATGGCAACGTTTTAAATACACGAAGAATAGTTTTAAATATTGTTGCTAATCGTTTGTACAATTTAAATAGACAAACATTAATATGTATCTGAACGGCAACGTTTTAAACGCACGAAGAATGTAATTATACAGGGTGTTTATAAAATCTCGGACCCATTTTGATGTTTAATAACTCATAAAATAATAAAGATAGATTAAAATTAATAACATAAATGGTTAGATAGACTCAAAAAGTTTTATGGCCCTTGTCAATGATTTTCTACGTGTGCCCCCTTCGTCGCACGGAAAATATCGAGTCGATATTCAATTTCACGCCAGGTACCGGTAAGCATGTCGGCATCCACAGAGGCCATTGCGGTTGTAATTCTGGCTTTTAGGTCATCCATGTTCGACACTTTCCTCTTGTACACGTTGTCCTTTACAATTCCCCAAAGGAAAAAGTCCGGCGACGTTATATCGGGTGATCTGGGTGGCGAAGGAATTGGACCTCCTCGCCCAATCCACCTTCCTGTAAAATGGTCATTTAAAGTACTACGAACGATGGTACCCCAATGAGGTGGTGCACCATCTTGTTGCAAAAAGACATGTGGCTGAAGCTCTTCTAGTTGTGGAAATACGAAGTTTTCCAACATGCCCTAAGTTTACGACTGATGAGACCGTCTTTTCTGTACAAAAGAAAGGCCCAATGACTCGGTCGTGCGTTAGTCCACACCGCACATTAAGGAATCCTTTTGTGCGTCACGGTATTCATGGGAGTTTTCAGATCCCCATACGCGCACATTATGGCGATTATGGCGACCTAAAAGCCAGAATTAGTCTCTCCTGCTCAAGGCTTGCGAAAAGTAATTTCCAAAAGTAAATTAGCATTTTGCTAGGGCATAAAATTCGCGAAAGGAAAGCAACGGCACCTGATTCGAAAGGTCAAAAATTAAAACTTCCTAGTATATATCAAGTATCCATATAATATATATATATATATATATATAATCCGTAAATCCTTTTACGTAATTTTAACGTTACGTATTTTACGTAATTTACGAGATTTTACGTAAATTTTTAAGCGTTTGCAGTTTCCGGTTAGAGTTTTCTTTGCGATGACTGTCAATAAAGCGCAAAGAGAGAATTTAAAATTAGCTGGAGTAGATTTACAAAAGGATTGTTTTTCTCACCGTCAGTTTAATGTGGCGTGTTCAAGAGTAAGTTGACCTGAGGATCTCGCCGTTCTTCAACCGGAAAAACGTACGAAGAATGTTGTCTACAGAGAAATTTTATAAATTTAAGAATATTATTTGACAATTTTATATATATTTGATTCTTATCATAAGTTTCATGAAAATAAATGTTATTATTAAGAGAAATATTAAATGTTATTATTAAGAGTTACTGTGATAAAAAATAAAAATGTTGCTATTTATAAAAATTGTCATACATAAAAAATCAAAGACAAATAATTATAACTGATTAACAAATTTTATTTAATAAATTAAAAAAATGAACAAACATTTAAAAATTCTCAAAATATGTCCTTAGTTTTTTATGTTGGCAATTTTTCGTGGTGTACGTCTTACTGGGGATCCCGCTAGGTTAAGTAATGGAAACGCATCTCAATACACAGTACCTCGTGGGTGACGTGGCAATCTGTGTATGACAGATTCACTGACTGGCACTCTATTTCCAGACTTTAAATTAAAAACATTTACATTAATTATCAATTCGAAATTAGACATTTGAGACAGTGAGACCAGCAAAGCGGGCGGTTATCAGCTATATTATAAAATTCATATAAACCTCTTTGGAGGTTGCCTGTACTTTGAATTAAATTCAGGCAAAGTATCATATAAGGAGTCACGGAAATATATTGTTGCGTGCGCACGGGTTCATTATTGATTGAATGCGCACAGAACAGATGACAGCTTGATAAAATTTATTTTCCCAAAAGAAACGCTTTATAGTTCTGGAACTTTTAACAAAAGTACTTGTGCAGTTTTTCTCTGGATAACAGAACAAAATCAGTAGTTACGACTTTAAATTGCTCGTAATGTTACACACAACACAATGCAAAGCTCATCCAAAGAGCGAACTCAGCTCTGAACTAAATACCGAGACCTTGACGCTTTCTCCGGTTTTGTATAGTTTTCCGAGAAATCTCTAGTTTTCCATTTCTCGAAATTATAAGAAAGCCTGTACGATTAAGGTTGCATACAAGGGCCGGATACGGTTATAGTACATATAGGGATCATTGACAGTTATTGAATTACATTGTCAATTATACACTGCTCGACATTGAAAATGCAACACCAAGAAGGGTCAGAAATTGATGCAAATTTTAGAGTAGACGCACGTCACTGAGTTATGCGAATGATGTGAAATGCGCAGCTCTCCGACGCACGTGAAGTAAGATATAAGGGAAGGAACGTGCAGAATGGGCAATATTCGTGTCGTTATTTCTGCCAGACGAATTATCGAAGAAAGTTCGTTTTTGTCCCGGAGGATACGTGTAATAGGAGAGAATGCCAGGCCGCCGTCAACGAAGGCCCTTCCAGTAGATAGACGATTTTACGAGGGGTATGGGGATCGGACTGAGAAGGGCGGGTTGGCCCTTGCGTCAAATCGCAGCCAAATACCCACATGGATGCGAGCACGGTGCATCGGATGTGGCGAACATGGTTGGAACAAGGGAATGTGGGAAGAAGGAGGGGTGCAGGTGCAGCCAGAGTGACGTCAGCACGCGTGGATCGACGCATCCGCCGACAAGCTGTGGCGGTCCCGCAAGTCACTTGTACCGCGATTCTGCAGCATGTGCAAAATACCCTGGATGTTCCCGTGCCGACGAGAATCATTTCCCGTCGATTGCACTCACGGCGACCGTTAAGAAGACTGCCATTGACCCCACAGCATGTACGCCAACGTTTAGAATGGTGCCGGACTGGAGCGATGTGGATGACAGAATGGCGAAACGTCGTGTTCTCAGATGAGTCACGCTTCTGTTTATCCAGTGACAGTCGCCGCATACGTGTGTGGCGTCGACGTGCAAACAGATCTAATCCGGCAGTAACTGTGGAACGCCCCACCGCGCGACAACGTGGCATAATGGTTTGGGGCGCTGTTGCCTACGATTCCAGGTCACCTCTAGTTCGTATTCTGGGCACTATGACGGCCCAACGATACTTCGATAATGTACTGCGGCCGGTGGCAATCCCCTACCTTCAGGGTTTCAGCAGGATAACGCCCGACCACACAGTGCTCGCATCTGCCAACATGCTCTGCAAGGTATAGAGACGCTTCCCTGGCCACCGTACTCTCCTGACCTGTCACAAATCGAACATGTGTGGGATGTGATTGGACGCCGTTTGCAAACTCTGCCCTTGCCTCGTTTAGAAGACGAACTGTGGCAAATGGTTGAAAGGGAATGAAGAGCGATCCCTCAGGACACCATCCGCACTCTTATTGACTCTATGCCTAGACGTGTTTCTTCGTGCATCGCTGTCCGCGGTGGTCCTACATCCTACCGAGCAGACGCCGTTCTCGCTCTGTATTCTGACTATCATTTTGAAATAAAGATCATTTATTGCTGCTTGCTGTCTCTGTCTTTTTTCCAAATTTCATCACTCTCTGACCACTCTTTCTTGGAGTTGCATTTTCAATGTCGAGCAGTGTATACAGGGAATGGTCAAAAATGTCGCCCAATGGTCGCCATGTTTGGCGACTTTGGAGATTTTTTGTCAAACTAAGCAACAAAATTAGTCACCACAAACCATCGTTAGCTTGACGAATTCTCGTCAAGTTAGAGAGCTACCTATTTACTTTAGTGTTTAATAGAGTTGTCCCTGTAACCTTATTTTTCTGCAAGAGCTTCCCTTTCTGAAGCATTTCATTTTATATTATACAAAAAATACTAAATTTCACATATAATTTCACTAAAATTATGTACATAGATAGAAAATTCGTAACAGTATTGACTCAGCCTATACAGGGAAAGGAAGTTAAAATAATAATAAGGTGCAAACAAGAGAATAAATAATAAGACCAGACGGAAAACAAAGTTTGATTTAGAAATAGAACGCAAGGAGATCCTGCGCTATGTCTATAATCGTTGTTTATAGTAATCTTGAAAAATTATCAGCGAATGGAACGTTTTCGGTATAAATAGGTGATGCCTTTTTATCATTTACAAGCGAATAAAAAATAATAATGAAAAAAAATTCTTGTTTGACACGAACGCATGACTGCCTCCTTTCTTTACTTGCCCGCAAGGAAGCTTCACCTGATCGGCTTACTAGAACTCACAATCAATGACAGAAAAAATTAACTGCAACAAATTTTCGTCGGAGAGGAATTGAATTTTTTATTTTAATGCCATTTTATTTAACCTTTTTTTTTTTACTTCCTTGAGACGCTTTACTAGCTTTTCTAATCTTTTCTTTTCACCGAATATAAATTTCTTTTTCTATCACCTTTCTCCTATTTTTAAGAAAACAAAAGAAAAAAAAACACAGACAGACGAAAGAGATTAGAAGAATTCTGAGACAACTTAGCATTTGTAATGAACCAACGTTTTCGCGGAAAAAATCGTGTCGATGAACTAATTACATGTGACTAAAAGCTGAGTAATTTTGCCTAAACATGCAAACTCACGTTTAATGTTTAGGAAGGAAACCGTTTATACTGCGTGAATAAGTTAAGTGATCTTAAACAGAAAAATATTTATGCTTTCAATGCAGCTGTATGTTTCCAATTCGAAAAACTTTATGATCACATAAACTTTATCATTTCTCTCCCCCTTTTCTGTAATCCACATGATACGCGTGACATTAGGAAGTAAGCTGAAAGGCATTAAAGTTTGTTTATTAGGTTTAATATTAATATCGATATTAATTAGCTTTTGGAACGGCTTTTAATCGAAAAAGTCACATAGATAAACTAATAAAGGAAGCAAAAGATATAAAAGTAATCTTGCATTTTTCTGAAACTTTTTGGATATTTATTCATAATTTAATCTAATACCATTAACGGACTACTAGTTTTTCGGTTTGCAAGCAAAAGCATAAGTAAAGATATAAGGGTTTCTCCTTCAATCTCTTGACTTTCTTTGTGAGCATAAGCTGTGAAACCCTATGTAGAGGACAGTGAGTAAATCTAGGCTATGTCCTTTAGTGTTGAAGAACTACAAAGTCAGAAGGAGGGTTTAAAAATGACCCTTTAATTCAAATAATTACAACTCTTCAAATTGAGAGTAAGCCACTACTTGGGCTGAACTAAAATAATATGAAAATAAAGTGTGTTAACAAATTCAAATCCCTAACTTAGCTTAAGTAGGACGGCAAGGGAAGCTTAACTCTTAGTGAAATGCAATTATGCGAATTTCACTAGCAAACACTGGTAATTGCAAATTGCCTATGAAGGCGAACTTTCAGTAAACAGAGGAAATCTTTGCGCGCACAGCCTTACGACGATAAATCCAAGGCTCTGTCTTTCCCCTTGTTAATTCCTGCCTTTTAAACTGCTAACAGATATATGCAATTTGCATAAATATCTCGCTCGCGCTAAATTCGGGCAGCAACTGAAACTTTGAGATATCGATAGGAAAGTTCAAACTAAAAATAATTTGGTTAATTAAAATAATGAATGCTACAAAGATAAAAATATTGTAAAGAATAGTTTTAAAATTTATTGGTTAATAAGTTCTTCCTAACCAGGTTATACTTAATCAAATTGCGACAAAAGCACGCGTAAATTATAACGTTTTGAACGGGGGAGGATTTATTCCAGAATGATTTTATAAAACAGCATGCCATTCGAACCATTAGTACATAAAGCTAGTTCTATATTATGTGGCCTAGCCTTGATCTAATGATCTTTAAAATAAGTATGCACTTCTGTTCAAAAAATCTGATGTGTACACCACATAAATTTCTTGTACAGAATATTAAATTACACGCAATTTTCCTGCATTTCATTTAAACACACTGAATTAACAGCGTCGGCCGATTGCGCCACGGAGGATTCGTTGAGAAGAATCTAAAGATTGCATTATTAATCCCTTTCGTACTGTTGCATGCATACGGGTTCGTAATAGATTGAATGTACACTGCGAAAAAAAGGGGGGGGACAGTTCTATATCTTCCGTTCTACTGGGCCGATTGACGAAATTCAAATTGCGTTTTCCATGTATCGAAAGCGCGACTTAGGATATATATTAGATTTATATATAGCTTTGTTCTAATTATATATATAGTTTGTTTCTAATTTATATATAGCTTTGTTTTATAGTATTTTGACGCAAAATCGGGCTTTTTCTGAAAAGCATACCATTTGTTTTTCCATATTTCGATTCTACGACTCACATTATGTCTAAATAATAAATTTTGTAAAATTTGGTGCGAAATTTACGGAGAAATTCAAAAATTTAACCTGGCGAACTTTTTTCAGTTTGAGCCAAGAGTAATTCGTTTGGCGAACTTCTTAATATGCGGCAACCGATTTTCCTTCCTTTCCATTGTGCAGGGGAGGGAAAAAAGTCACATTGTTCCTGCCTTTTTACATTGCGGATGAGAGGAAAAAAAGTCACATCGTTTTGCTTTCAAATAATTTTAACAAAGTGCGTAAACCAAATTTTGGTTATTTTCGCTTTCAATATATATACCAAATTTCAAAACGCGTCAATATATAAATTCACGTATATCTTCGGAAATTTTGAAAAAAAAAGCTCTAATTTTTTGCAGGTATGCTTAGAAATACATCTACGTTAAGACGATTGTAAAAATTTCATAGGTTATAATTCAAAATGTTTTTCGAAAAATTTATCAAAATTATTTAAAAATACAAATTTTTAAAATAAATCATAAAAAATGTGTGATTTTATTTGGAATGGACCTAAATTTCGAACTGTATAGGAAGGAATCAAGTAAGTTTCATAAAAAAAGAGATATTAATAAATACATACCAAATTGAATTAGCATTGAGGAGCTAAAATTTTGAGAGCTAATTTTTTAAAAACCACTCTTACGATTTTTACAAAACTTGGCAGTTTGGCATAATTTGCGTCGTAATATCGAAATATGGAAAAAAAAAGTGGCATGTCATTTCAGAAAAAGTCCAATTTTTGTGTCAAAATACCTATGTATGAACAATGCTGTATATAAATCTAATACATATCCTAAGTCGCGCTTTCGAGACATGAAAAAAGCAATTTGAATTTCGCCCAGTAGAACGGGAGATATACGAGTAGAACTGTCTCTTTTTTTCGCCGCAGTGTACAAGTCCGACAAATGGTTAAAAAATTTATTCTTGCCAAAAGAAATATAACAAAACACTGTAATTTTCATCAGTGATATTTGTACAAGTGTTCACAATATCAGGCAGTAATAATCAGTAGGACGCAAATACGTTAAATAGAACGTAATTGGCAACGCATTTAAAGAGAAAGCGAATCCGACCTCACCGCGAATTCGCAACGATAAGAGCTAAAATGTTCTCTCTGCGGCTTTTCATAGCTTTCAATCGGTCGCGAGAAATTTCTTTGCTTCTCGAGATTTCGGGAAACCAACAAGAGGATGGAATTGCGGTTACAGAGAACACAGTAGTCAATTAATTTATTCAATTTCATAACTACTTTAAAGGATTTAGATTAATCTTAGGAATTTTGGAGATGAGTTTTTATTTAATTTTATCACTTTTCCTAGTCGCTTGCTCCCTGTATGGATTGTTGAAACATTTTCGTTTTCCCTTCCGATGGAATGAAATTTTGTTTACTGTTTATCTTGTCTGCCGCCGATGAGGTCACATGACCGTCGGCAGACAGGAATGATGGGAAATTTTCCCTTTTTAGTTGGACTTTGTTTGCTTCTTGAAAAACGTTCATCGTACGTGTACAATGCATAATCTGGAATATATAAGCATTAAATTTTTCGTTAAAAATAAATGTCTAAATCTTTTCAAAATAAATTAAGTGTACATGGATTTAGCGTAATCTTAAGAGTATAGGCAATGAAATTTTGAACCTACGTTCCATCTGAATCTCGATGATCCCCTTTTTTAGCAGGTAGCTTCCAGAAATGATTTTGTTCAAGAACATAGTTTTACTTACGACTTTAATTTTTCGACCTCTTCCTCCGCTTTTTAAAGAAGCATCTTTACTGTTTTTCTCCAATTCAATGGTTTTCTTCGAACCGACTCCATTTATTCAAACAATTTATTTGTCCCCAGTTTTTTTTCGTATCAGAAATATTTTTACACAGCGCGAGT
>KK120425.1:0-21455 GCA_000611955.2 Stegodyphus mimosarum | reverse complement strand
TGGACCTTACCTGAAAGTATTCATGAATTTTAATAACTTCATGTAAATAATTGTATATCTTTCTTGCAATATTCGTAGCGTAGTTTTTTCTCCATTTCCCTTTTAGCATTAGTTTTCATTGTTTATATGTCATTATATTGTATTATATATACATTGTATTATATATTTATATATCATTATTATGTATTCTGCTTTGCTGATTTTTACTTTAGTTTACCAAGTTTTTTATCATTACTTTACCAAGTTTTTTAGCGTTTCCTTTTGAGAGTTGCGAATGCGGGTAGGGAAGAGATCTGAAACATTTGAGAGACAAATGAGCAGTGGCGGCTCGTAACTAAAATTAGTGGGGGTGCTGTTCCAAAAAAATTTAACCTTTGTTTTAAACCTGTGTAAAGGGAAACAAACATGTATAAAAAGAAAATTTATTTTGAAATTTCCATGAAATTTTACAAAAGAAAAGTTAAACATTTCTTAATTACTTTAACTTAAATTGTTACAGTTCGAGCTTTACCTATTCATTTAAAAATGAAATCCATTCTTCTCGTTTTAATTTGCGCGAAGAGATCAATCATTTTCTCCTCGATGTCTGGGTGACAACCGAGGTAATTTTTCTATATTCAAAGCATTGCAAGCGCACGAAAACGAAAGCTCTCGAAGTTCACTTAGAGTCACAGAATTTATTACTTGAGGATGCAAAGACATGGTTAAAGTTTTCTGTAAAATAAAAGAACCGAAAAAAAATTAATCAAATAGAATAGCTGAAAATAATCTAACCAAGAATATGGTGTATGATTTTTAAACACAGCACACGCGGAGTAAAAAAAAAAGAACCAGCTCCCAACGACACTCCAGATTCGGCACTGCGAAAGCGACAGTGCTCTCTCCCTCTCAGCCTCGTACGCTGCTTCCTGAGAGCGCATGCGCAGAACAGCCAAATACCACACGCGCGGAAGAAGAAATAATCACATTTCCAGAATTTCGGCACTGCAAAAGCGACAGTGCTGATTTATCTCCGTGGCTCGAGTACTGCTTTCTGTGCGCGCTTGCGCAGAACAGCCTCGTGAAGCGCAGTTCCATACAAAAACTTTCGTACCTTTTTCATAAACTGAAGGTTGGCTACTGACATTAAGTTTAAGGATTATATATTGTAGAAGTATAAAGAAAGAATTAAAGAAAAAAGGGTTCATTATATTAAATATTAAAAATAATAATAAGTGGAAACGGGGGTGCTGCAGTTCCACAGTGCTTATTACGAGCCGCCACTGCAAATGAGACAACATTTGAGAGTAAAAAATGCACTCCAAATGGAGAAAATATTTCAATTGTTTCGCGCTTCATCTCAAATGTCTCAGAGGAACGAAACCTACATACGAAACTCAATGATCAATTAGGTACAAGGCTTCAAATCCATTTTCCCTTGATAAGTTCTGTTTGAAGAGTTAAACTCGAGAGATCATTGTTTACTTTTAAAATATTTTTCTCGGGAGTTCATTGTTTACTTTTAAAACATTTTGCTTTTTCATTTAATGACTTGCGTCTGTCATTTGTTTATTTGTACTACCTTAAAGCGCGACCTTTTTCGAGATTCTAAATTATTAGGACCTTCACTAGTCATTTAGCGTAAACGAGGCATCTTAACTACTTCATCTCTTAAAATATCTTTTCACGATTTACGAACCTGCAACTTATGCGCATTTCCACTTGGTTTTTAAACCTTGTTCTCATGGTTCTTGCAAAAAAATTTCTTCTTTCTTTTGAATTTATTAAATGTTAAATGCACGTGCTCTTGTATTTTAACTTTTCCCGCATAGCTTTCTCGCAATATTTGTCTTGCGCTGCGTTGCACGGGGAAATACAACAACTTTAATTATAATTCTACGAAAAATACGTAACCAAATAAATTCGTAACAATACAATATTCCCCAGACTTTTGTCCCTACTTCTGGTGTATTTTTCTATGTTTCAGTTTGATATCTCTTGTGCTAGAGGTAATACTAACTGTCAAAGCAAGAAAGGAGAGTGACATTATACTAAGAATATGGGAAAATATAAAACTGCTCATATTATGGATGCTATAAGCAAAATTTTTCTTATATGTCTATATTTCTTATAAATCAAATATTTCTTATATTCTCTAAACAGGATATGGTTTTTAAAAAAATTATTTAATCTTTCAATTTTTATATTAAACTTCCCATCGATATTTTCTCATTCCTTTTGGAAAAGATAGCGCTTTTTATTTCACACTGATGCTCCTATTCTTATCGCGACATCTTAAACATGTAAAGTTCTTCAGGAACGGGCGCGCCTTTTTAAAGCACGCTTTTTTATTTTTTTAAAGCACAGTATTACCACATTTTACGCTTATGTGGTAATACTGTGCCTTACCACATAAGGGTAAAATGCACAGTATTTGACAAACAAATTAATAAAAAATGAGCCAACTTCTGACTGCTTCCTTTTATTCAATTGTGATCTTTTAAATCATTTAATACCCTAAAGCTATAAGATATAAAAAACATTCGTATGTCCACATCAACATGTACATTTATAATTACGTTAGAAGAAAAGCCACATGATATAAATATTTAAAAACTTCGTATTGTACCTAAACTAATTAACTTTTTACAATTTAATATCGTATATAAAATAAAATAAAAAACATATTTAGATAATTTTGAATTTGCATAATTTTATGAAACTATTAATTTTTTATGAACTGATTAGTTACATTGTAAAAAGGAATTTTTTAAAAATGCCTCGATAAAGCATTTCTTCTGTAAGCTTTTAGCACAGATCTAATATATTTATAAGACTTAAAACTGAGAAAGATAACAATAACAGATTGTAATGCATTGCAAGATTGAGTGATAAATGTACAATTTTTACATATCATAATTATGTCTGTAACTATATGCCGAAAATTTTTAAGGCAGAAGTTACTCAATTAACTTGCAGATGCTAATTAATAATATTTTCTTTCACATGTTTTTCATAGACATAATTTTAACAAATGCACATATATATATATATATATATTAGCGTATTATCTGAAGATATCAATGCAATATTTGTGATATTAAACATTCATCCTCAAGGAAATTAAGCAAAAAAAGAAAAAACAATTTCGTAACTATTGGAAAAGGTAAGTGTTTTACAATATCCGTCCTGGTCTATATTAAAAAAATTTAAGATTTAGTATACTCATTAAAATAATCTAAATGTATGATATTTTGTTCTGCGATTCAGTCGTTTAATGAATTCGGTAATTATCTGTATTGCAGTTTTGTAAATAATTGTATGCTGCAGTTATTTACTAAAGTCAGTTTTGCTAAATAACACTTTAAATAAATTATCTGTTCTCCCAAAGGACATTTTCTTATGCCAGGTAATTGAACGGTAGCATTAATTAATTTACAACACAGAATTCAAATTTACGAAATTTATTGCATATTTTGCAGTCACTTTGAAATGAAATATTAAAGGTGGTTTTCAGTCTTTAAGTATAACTTAATTTTTAAACAGAATTTTTTTTCATTTATTAGTGCATTTAAATTTTCCAGTTACATATATGTTCCATTTTGCCGTGCATACCCACACGGCGGATATGGAAAAATTTGATATAAAAATCACATTTTCACTTTTAATCATAATGTGCAGAAAATTTAGCATAGATTTATATAAAAATTATGAGATTAAAATATGTACATGTTAAGAAAAATGCACGCATAAAGGCAGTAAAAACGTAATTGAAGATTTATGCAAATTTTTTTACCAAGGATGTGCATTTACACATAGTAAAGACGAAAGTTGATCGACCTAAATTTTTACCGAAATCATTCGCATATGCAAAGAAAAAATAGGGAAGGTTTAGGTAAATTTCTATCAAATATATACGTTTTTGTACAGTAAAAAGTCGGGAAGATTTACGCAAATTTTTACTAACTATATACGCATATTTGAAGCAAAAAACTTTAGAAATTTACGTATGTGCGATAAATATACGTAAATTTTTAGTAAAAATATACGTAAATCCCTGAAATTTACGTATATTATACGTAAAAGTTACGAATGAACCCCAATCTTTCGCACAAATATACCTAAATTTAACGTAAAACTTACGTATATTATAAAGTAAAAATATGCATAAATATCTACTATTTTTTTCTGACACTTTTCATAATATTTTTAAGGTCAACGTAGCGTTTTTATGCGAAGGGCCATTTGTAAATTGCACGTATTTTTCTCATGCAATATACGAATGCATGCTGCCTGGGATACATTTATTGTCCTCGGTGAAGCTTCTTAGCTAGGCAGACTACATGATGCTCTGTCGTACAACCTGCACACTTTTACAGATGCCTCGAAGAATTCATACGCAGCTGTAGTTTATTTGAAAAACGAAAATAAGAAGCAAGTTCAGCTTCTTCAATTCAGCAACCTCAGTCCGTTGAAAAAATGCACGATCCCCAGATTTCAGTTACTATCCTGTTTCATTTGAGCTAGATTAGCTTCATTTGCGAACAAAAATCTTGGGAATGAAACTTCCAAAGAATATCCTATTGGAAAGAAGTCTTGTTGTTTATGTTCTAAGTTTATGATTCTACAAGAGCCCTTTACTGGAATAGGATTTATGAGATTTGCGGAACATTCATGAACAACAGAGTATTAAAATACGAAAACTGACAAAAGCTGAAGATTGGCACCATGTTCCAGGAGCTGAAAATCGGGTAGATTTAATCTTTAGAGGATGCTCTGTTAACAAATTAATAGAATCAAAATGGTGGGAAGGACCACTCTATTTGGTACTAAAACAAGTGAACTACCTCAAATCCGGTTGAAAATGCAAAGAAAATAACAGACGAAAAGAAAAGGTTTATAACTTCAGTATTAAACTGTGATCTTGATATGAATTCGCGGATAATGGATTACTTTTTGGCATACACCAAAACTTTTAAGAATGGTAGCTTGGATACTTACAGTCATTAAGAACGTACAAACAGTAAGTAAGTAAGAGGAACTGGACAATGGAAGAACTGCTTGCAGCAAGAGAAGACATTTATTGAAGAACTGTTCGCTGCAAGAGAAGACATTTATTGAAGAACTGTTTGCAGCAAGGCATTTGTAAGTTAAATACAACATGAAGTATTTGACGTGTAATCCGTTAAGAAATTTAAAACAATAGTGATGTTTATGTTTTATAAAATCAATTAGTGTCTTTATTTATAATTGAGTATAATTACTAAATACATGCATTTAAAGATGCCCCATGATGGCTTACATGTTTTGACCCCCCAACCAGAAGAAACATTCTGGCAGTTCTGACTGTTCGAAAAGCAGAAATGGTTATGTAGAAAACACGAAGCTAAAAGTATGGAGAGTTGGTACGACCCATTGAGAAAATTTTCCCTTTGAAGAAATCTGCATCAGTTGAAGAGGATCCGAACGAAGAAGGAAAAATTTCCTCGGCTAATCAATCTGTTCCTGCTCCACCGATGAACCAAACAAGTGTCGTGACAAGAAGTGGAAGGACAATTAAGTTACTTTCTAGATTTTTGGATCGAACGTTTTAAACTGAGTTATTATTTTAAACTGAGAATTGTATTGCATATTTTGATTACTAATTGTATTGTTACGAAAAATTCGGCGGTTGCGCCTGTATGTAAGCTTTCCGGCATAGCACTAGGGTTGCCATAAAATAGTGTATGGTAGGGTTGCCAGATTGGCGACTTTATCACCCATTTAGCGACCAAATTCGCGATATCCCATGGTCCAATCGAGAAGCTTCTAGAATAATTTCCTGTCGAAATATTTCTCGAAACGTGTGGAACTTAAAGAAAAGCTATATAAACCCCTGCGTTTCTGAGAGTTGTGAGTAGTGTCTGATTAGATGCGAGAATTGTAAAGAGTGTGATTAAGTGTGATTAGTTGTCAGAATTGTGAGAATCGCTGCTTACTGTAAGTGCTAAGCTACGCGAGAGTTTTGTGAACGGAAAGCAATCGAGATAGTGCTTTGCCGTGAAGCTACCTTTACAGTATAGCTTGACAGTGTATTGGTGATTGTTCCACGGTGTTTATTATAAGTTTAGTGTTGCCGTGAAGCTACCTTTACAGTTACAGCCTGAAGCTGTGTTGCTGATTGTTTCAGCGTATTTATTGTGATTTTCGACGCTTTTAAAGGTAATTTTGGAACTGTGCTGTAAATAGTGATTCTTGTAAATAAATTGTGCTTTTTATTGTTCTGCATCTTGTTTTCATCGGATACTCTCAAATCCGCGAACCCGTATAACGCAACAGTATATTATTAATCAAAAGGTGGGAGGATTGCGATGCTAATTAAAACTGCAAATATTTGTATCTAGGCAACTGCTCTAAAGATATTTTTTTTCGTGTAGATTATATGTGCCATGACTTCTTATTAAATTGTGTAAGTAAATAAATATTGTTGTTTTTTTAAAAGATATATAAGGAGAAAGTACATTAGCTATCTAGCCATTCTCAACGCATACGTATTATGAGATAATTTAGATGTAATATTTGTACTTAGTATACATACACATAATACATACGTCACCAAAGTATATTACTCTCCTTATAAAGTTTCTTACTGTCATATTTTTCATGTTTTGTAAAAGTTACATGTTATTTAAATTTGTCAACACGCTTTTTTGACCCTTAAAAAATCCAGATATTTTACTTCTTTTCTAAAAAATATTATTTTCTGTTGATTTTAAGTTTTTCAATTTTAGTTCCAAGAATTATTTCCTGGCCAAACAAATAAAGCCATACTAAGAAAGGCAGTAAGGAAGAAACAGCAAGAGAAAATATTTTGAAAAATTGTGGAACTGAAGAGCAAAAGGCTCCAAATGAAAGACTGATCCTATTCACTCATTTTACTGAACCAGCTGTACACTTTATAAAGATTGCGAAATTTGACTTTTTCTCCAGCTCCTGTAGTTATGTTTAGTAAAATTATATGTGTCTGTGTTATATATTATGGAAATGATGCATTAACATTTTGTACGTAAAAGTCCTTATCCTTCCTTTACTTTCATAACCGTTGGTGGCAGACATATATTTCCAGTCATAAAAATGTTTTAAATGATTCAGAGATTAATGTTTTCATAATTTTTAATTTAAAAAATTAATTTTATATAAATACGAAATCTAATTTGTAAGGATTTATTTATTTTTCTACCCAGTTACTTTATATTAATTAGTTTTACTGTCTTTCTCCTTTTCCATTTTCCTGCCAGAATGCAAATTCTATTCGAGCGTATTCAAATGAGGTAGAAAGAAATAGTATTTAAAGGAAGGCTTCAGATTGTTGAATCAGAGCGTGTTCCGCCCGCCCAAGGCCATGTTACTGGGTGAATCTCTTCGATAGTTTTCTATCTGCGGCGTTGCGCTATTCTTGCCATTAAGTTTGTTACGTCGGTATTATGTTTGTACCAGTTTGGGAGTTACTCATTCTATGTAGCATTTGGCTAACTTAATAGTACTTCCACTTCTTGTCACGACAGTTATTTGGTTCATTGGTGGAGCAGGAAGAGATTGATCAACCAAGGAAAGTTTTCCTTCTTCGTTCGGATCCTCTTCAACTGATGCAGATTTCTCCAAAGGGAAAATTGTCTCAATGGGTCGTACCAACTCTCCATACTTTTAGCTTCATATTTTCTACATACGATGCATACTCTTCGAATTGTCTTCGAACTTTTAAGTATGCAGAATGTTTCTTCTGGTTGGACATCAAAACATGTCAACCATCGTGGGGCGTCTTTAAATGCATGTATTTAATAATTATACTCAATTATAAATGAAGACACTTGCGATTTAACTTCGATTAATTTTAAATTCATTACTTTTTTTTAGTTACGTCATAAATGATGGCTGTTTTGTAAGCACAAACAGTGCCTTCTGTTAAAGTCTCAGTTTTAATAAAAGAGTCTTTCACATCCTTCTTAAGTGTTCTCTGTCTTCGTACGGAACGTAGCGGTAAGTTGCTTAGCTTTCAGATTGAGTCTCAAGTTAGTTTATGCTTCCAAAGAAGGTGACTTTACAAATATTTTATGGATTCCTCCGATGCCTATACTTATATTCAGGAAAGTTTTCCATTCGCTATAAAAAAATAAAATACAAATAGCTTGACTTCCGCAAGACAAAAATTGGCCGCGATGTTTTATTTCAAAACTTGCGATTTTGAGTTTGCATTGAGGGATAGGTTCATAAATAAATTAGGATAATTTGAGATTGATTTTTCTCCATCAAATGTCATTCAATGATATTCTTATGCAATTTACTAGTGTCTTTATTTATAAATTTTGTTATATTTTTATATACCGAAAGAATTTTCATTCAAGTAATTAAAAGTTGTCAAAATCTAAAAATACATTAGTAATATTCTCATGAAGTCTTAATAATAAGTCTTAATAATTTAATGCTAGCAAAAATTCATTAAAGTACAAATATTTTTCATTTTTAATTAATGTAAGTAATATTAGAGTTACACAGGGATCGGCCCGAAATATCACTAAATGGTCGCCAAACGTAGAAACTTTTGGTGATTGTGAGATAACCATTTATCTCAATGTTAAATATACTTAGCCCTCTAATTCCTTCCCCCTCCCCGGAATGTCGACACAGAAGATTCTGCGAAGCTACAGCTCTCGTAGTACTGGCAGGTAGCACCTTTGACGACTAGCCCTTGGACTTTCCGCTCCGCGCCCTGCGTGGTGCTTTGAGCCTTGAGAGTCCAACGACCCCTGCCTGAAATGGGGAGTAACTATACGGACAAGCCTTCTAGTGCATCCTTAAACGAGATGCGGAACAAATAAACCTTATCTAGTTAGCCCTGTAATCCTGTTTTTGGACGATACTTTGCCTCTGAGGCCTTTTGTTACATTATACAAGAGATAGCACAGTTTACATATAATTTCACTAAAATTACTTACATATATACAAAATTCATAACATTGACCCTTTCGCAAGGAAGTACGTCCTCGTTAATACAATTCCTGGAAAAGAAGCCATAGTTAAAACAAGTAAAATCTTTAATAGAACATTAAATGCAATACTAAACTAATAATCTCAATAAATAACATACAAAAATCAAACACTAAACCAATAAATGAATGCATGCATACAAACATATACTAGGACCATGGTCTTAATATACTATTTACATTACATATATTGTGAGAACTACGTACCATGGCTATAATAAGGGACTAGCTTGAGGTAATGAACGACTTTAAGATTAGAATTTGATGATTTACGGATTCGAATTACAACGTGGCTCAGCCTGATTAGAATTGCGTAAGTATCGTCCCCAGTTTAGGAGTATGTCTTTTCCGTCGAATCGGATTCCATAACCACACATTTACATCTTCATTGAATCTATGTGCTCATTGCTCTGGTGTTGTACTGGGTCTTCATCTTTCCTGTCCCTACTCATTGTCATGCAAAATTGTGCTCAATTAAAACCGTATCTGAAGAATCTGAATGTACTTTTCGGGCGATAAAGGCGCATTCAGAGGGCGACCAAGCGAAAGATCCCGAAGCAAATGAAAGTCATGATCGAAAAACATCTGGGATGGTCCGAAGAGCATCTGCATCCTCATATTTCGTTCGCAAGAACTTTTGCTTGTTCTCCGTCAGTCTGTGAATGTGTCTTGAGATGAAGAAAAGTCCTTCACAAATCTTCTAAAGTACGTGCAAAACCCCAAGGAATTTCTTAGCTGATGGATATTTTCGGGATGTCTATAATCTTAAAACTGTCGAAACGTTTTCTGGATCCGTACACAAACCTACTAGTAGGTACGACATGTTCGAGATATCATTCATACCTGAAAAATTTACATTTAGCAGAATTTTATTTTAGATTGGCTTCCTTCAATTTCTGAATTCTCCTCCTGATATTTTCTAAATGTTCTTTAAACTGTTTCCTATGAAGATGTCATCCAGGTATATCAGACAAGCAATCTCTCAGCACGGTCTACATGAGGCGTTCCAATATTGCCGGCGAATTGCATCATTTTTTCTGAACTGTCAAATTTCTTGTTCGGTAACAAATGCTATCTTTTCTCGGTCATCAAGATGTGTTTATTTCCCACTCTTTAAATCAAGCGTCGAAAAGAACTTGCTTCCAGAAAGAGGGCTTAGAATTCTTTCGGTTCTAAGAAGATGGTAGCTATCTTTCTTAGTGAAGTCGTTCAAGTGGCGATAATCAACACAAAATCTAGTTTAACCGTCTTTCTTTCTAACCAGGACAATAGAAGAGGCCAAAGACTTTTTAAGGGTCGATAACGTCCCATTCTTGCATATGCTTTCTGACCTCTTCTTGTTTAACAATCGGTAAACGTCTTGGATGTTGCTCGGTCGACGGATGGTTCCTCGTATAAATTCTATGCTGTGCTAAACCGTTTCGACTTACGTCAGAAGATGTGAGAGAGAGAAAACATTTTGAAATTCTTCAATGGCGCACTCTGCAGCACAACAGCGAAGAGAGGACTCTTCATTGTTTAATTGTGCTACTAATTAATAACTGCTAATTATAACACTGCATTTGAAGCGCTTTAAATTGGGCTTCTCAATATCTGATAATCTCGACTCCTCGAGATGTCCACTAATTTATTTCTTGCCACCTTGCTGGGAAGCCGTCTAGCTTCCATGCCTTGGGATATTACGCAGTTCCTTCCTTCGTCTCGGCAGTTTCAGCACCTTAGGGTTAGTCTGTTGCACGCCTATTCCGCCTTAAGGTACTGAGTTGTTTAGCTAAATTGTCTAGATGAGCAGTCAGTTGATCCACTTGCTCCTGGATATGAGCTGCTCTGACTGGGTGGCAGTTTGCATGGGTTGTTGCCAGGCTGCTTCGAATTTAATTCCATACACTAAATCGCTTTTTAGATCATTAACAACCGTCATTTCCAGAATTTTTTATATCTCAGGATACCGGATGCTATCGAAAAAGAACTGCATAGATAGAACATCAAGATGAGACAACCTTTCATCATCAATGGCGAGCTACTGGAATACTTCTCTGGACCTTTGTTAACGAGATTTTAACAAAGCCTTACTGTCTTTTAACATTTCTCGTCAGAACAAAGCTCCAACTCTCCCAATAGAGCTTTAAAGTCTAGCATTTGGTTTTCGGTAGATTTTGAAGGATATCCGCTGCCTCTGATCTCAGAAAAGCAGCGAGATGGCAGGCCGTAGCTTGGGAACCTCATCGATTTGCGTCCGCCACTATACAGAACTGAGTCTCATACACTTACCTGGAAGTCTTTCCATCATTTTTGGGCAGCTTTAAAGAGGACCAAGAAGACATAGATAGGAGTTTAAACCCATTAGAATTGTTTCCAGTTGTCACTACGCATTTCTTAAATTGTGAACTTCCTTGACAAAAGCAGTACAAACTCTTCCTTTGATTTGTTGTTCGACAGCAGAAACTGTTTCTTCAATTTCTTCAACTTTATTTTAAACCGTGGATATTCTGTTTTCCACATTCTCGAACTCGTTTTCTATTATGGCAATAATTGCTCTTTTCTTATTGATTTGCCTTGGATCTGCTCTTGGTCCGCTCTTACCGTTTCTTAAATTGATTTGACGGCCTCTCCCATCTTTTTCTAGAATGCAGCAGAAGCTGTGACCAGCTGTCTTAATTGCTGCTCCATCGCTTTTATCCTACATTCATCCTGCTCCTGACACCCAAATTCTGAAAATGCCATTCTGCAGATTTGTATCGTATTCTGATACATTGCAGTTTCTGTTATTTCCGCAAATGAAAAATGATTTAGAAAATTTCATATTCTAGTATAACGTAATTTCACAGTGAGGTATGAAAATTTCCCACATTCTATACTGGTCAACAGAGATAAGATGATTTAGCATTCTTCAAATGATCACCAAAGTGCTCGATCTCATTCCCAGCAATTTTTTTTCTTTGAAAATGTGATAATGTATATTTGCCACCATTACCAGCAACATTAAAGCAGCTCCAGGATCGCATCGCAGCTATTTTGATCACAATAAACGGGGAAATTTTAAATTACATGAGGCAAAATTGGAGTACCGCTTGGAGGTACGTCGCTTAAGAAAAGGAGTACATATCGAATTACAATGATTGAAATTTGAAAGATCTTTTTACTTCATTTCAGGTGGCACTTTTTTTCAGTTATTTACTAAATGCAGAGGTGGATATCCGCCGAACTGAATATTTTAAGGCAAGTCTCGTAGAGACATTAGGTTATTTCGAAACAGGAGACATGAAAAATGAGCAACGCCTTCGCCGGGAATCGAACCACGGACCTCTCGGTTACGCGTCGAGCTTGCAGACCACTACACGATGAAGGCATGCGAAGAAGGCGGGAGAAATACCTTATAGTCTAACTGTAAAACTGTAGTTGTTTCTAGAAGGTAAACCTAGATTTTTCTTTAGATCCTTATAAAACTGACAAAGACGTTTCCAACGCCTTTCCTGTCTTAAACAGATTGTAGAGACATTAAGTTATTTCGGAAGCAGGAGTGATGAAAAATGAGCAGCGCCTTCGCCCGGAATCGAACCACGGACTTCTCGGTTATTGAGGGTGCTGACCGCTACACCACGAAGGCATCCGAAGAAGGCGGGAGAAACACCTTTTAAGATGAGTACTGTCAAGTCCTCGATTAGACTTTCGGATATTCGAGTGACTCAGGAAGGTTTCCTACCCATTCCAAGTCTAAGCATTAAAATAATGAGACACGTGAATATCTCAATGTATGAGCCATATTTTAAATAAATTTAATAAATTTGAGCGAGCATTTGATAGAAATGAATTATTCTGTTCAAACAGTACTTCATCTTTTCTTTGTTTATAATCTTGTTAGGATTTTTTAATCTTCAGATATTCTCTTTTCGCTATTGATTAATATTGCAAATACCTACTCTTTGCATTTTTATTACTGAGGTATTCTTACTCAGATGACCTGATTTTAATTTACTCCAAGTCTTCGAAGAATGGTAGCAGAAAATATATTAAAAAAAAAAAAAAAGAAACTTCCATTTTATGTTCAGTCTTTTGTGCCGCGTTGAACTGCTTTTAAAAATGCTACATTTAAAATGTTTCCACCACATTAGACGCCTACTGTGCAGTACCATAAATTTTTGTACGTTTTTCCCAATTTTGCACACGAAATTTCTGTTCCATTGACATAATGTAACTGGGTTATTCGACCATGAAATTCACTCATGAAAAAAATTTCCGTTATTGTCGCTCGTGTCTTCCCACAGTTCCCATGTTTAAATGAGTGGGATTTGTCATAATAAAAGGAAAGAAAAATTCTATAGCATTTTTGGGGGCTTTATTTCTATCAGTTTTGTAGTGTGAAAAGAATCTTCTTCCTTCATCTTCCTCGAATTTTTTTTTTATTTTTTTATAATTTTATTTCTTTTCTGTTCGAGGCATGGTAAGGAAAGAAGATTGTACCGAAAATCTGGTGAAGAGGAAAATGAGTATACAAAAAAGGGATTTTTGTTCTGTTGTTCTTCGCTTATGAATAAATAAACGAATACAAGTTTCTTGTTAGCAGTTAGAATTGTTCGAAATTTTTTTCCGTCCTTCTTTTAAGTTTTTATTAGAATTTTCAATTGAATAAAGCATGTTCAGCATAAAAAATTGGAAAATTCTTTAGATTCAAATTGTTTTTATTATTATCATCCAATTTTTATGACACTGAAAACCTCATATGATCAGGTTAATTGATTAAGGCAAAAGAATTTTACCGTTAAACCAGTAAAGAAGTTCTAGTATCCCACCAGCTTTTTCCTGACTGAAAAATACAACTACGTATCTTATATTCTTATTAATTGTCTAATTTTTCAAGAAATTCATTTAATATATCAAAATGTTAATTGGGCTCTCATCGAAACATTTAAGCAGCTGACTGCAAATGGTGAGACTAAAATTGAGTGTTGAAGTTAAAGCTTACAGACTTAATTAGTTCGCTGTCAATTTAAAAAGATTTAATTTTAAATTAACTGAAGAATTGTAAGATCTTTACTTTCAAAATCAAAGATACTGAAAATAAGTTATTGTCATTTTCGCAATGAGTAAAAGATAATAAATAGTTTAAATAAATCATATACATATTTATCTTATAAAAATAAATATATACATGCAGATGCCATTTGAAATTCAGTAAATATGTTAATTTCTATTAATGACGTTTTACGTGTGCAATCTTAATTGCCGAAAACAGCGTTCGAGTTTAGTACTCAATGGGGTATATGTTCACAGATCAGTATTATAAAATAGAGAGATTCTTTGTGTAAAAATTCTAACTTTTTTATGAGATACCCCCAAAGTAAAAACTGTAACAAAGAAAAAAAAATGGCACTTGGGCTTTATCCAGTTAAAAGCAAAAAATCTCCAACATTTTGCATGCAGAATTCGCCGAAATGCGCTCGATAAAATTCTCCGAGATGTGCTTGTGGTAAATAAGGTTGCCACCTACAAATTGAATAACGAATATTGCTTTGCCGAAGACAGAATCATTAGTTTCCAAAATAAACATAGTATGTTTTACAGCTGCTTTTTAAAATTTTGTTTAATAATTGTTTACTTAAAGCTTCTGAACTAAATCTGTAATGAACAGGAAAAGGCATTTTTCTTCTTTATCATCAGCTCCGTGAGCTTTGCAAATGCTAAACATGCGGATTTCAAATTATTTAATAAATTAAAATACAGTTATTATTTTACCATTTCGAATTTTCACTTTAAACCGAACATTTAGAAGGCTAGGTTTTTCGTAATAATATTTATTTGCAGTAAGAAGTAAAATCCTACCTGTTGGAAGAACACTAATACAAGAGTTTGTTGTTACTAACTGACGATGAAGATATTTTAACTTAACAATTCGATACAACGAAACTGCTTATCAGATTCAAAAAAGCGAATCAATTCATTTTACCGGTACTTCTGAATGGCACTTGCAAGCAAATGCCATTAAGCAAATGCCATTTATACCGTGAGTATTGTAATGTAGTGTCAATATTGATCATGAACTTTCGAACTTTAATTCTTTTCAACATTATCTTTTGCATTCAAAGTAAAATCGAATGGTGATGATGAAAATTCGTAACAACATACAAATTGCACTTCTCATTTTATACTGCTTTTCTTAATTTTATTCAAACTGCAGTCTATCATTTTCTTACACAGATGCCATTTTAAAATCAGAAAAGAGACGAAGAAACAAACGATTAGATTTCAGATTATTAGTTAATTTCCTTTCTATTTAGCCTACTTCAGCTTTAACAGCGAAGTCACTGCTTTCACAGAATCTAAATTTTATTTTAATAAATTTTGTAACAAGAAATGTATATCTACACAGATATCTATGGAAATTTCACACTCTTGCATGTTAATATAGTGCATATGTACCCATTTCTTTCTGTATGTATATCTGTTTTTACTATGTACATGTTTCCGTTACAGTAGTTCTTTATTTTCAAGCGTCTTAACCCTTAAACACAGAGGTGGGGGTCTGTACGACCGCGTCAATATTCTAGAACTGAGAAACTGCTAATAAGTTATATAGTCATTCTTCTCCTTTTCAGTACTTTCAAGTTGACATAAAATAGAATTACCCCTAAATTTTTATTAAACTCTATCCATTAGTTTTTTTAAAAATAATTTTTAAAATTCGGCCGCGGTCATATACACCTCACCTCTGCGTTTACGTTACACTTCTTTCTCGCATGAAGGGGCGATGGGTTTATTAGTACTTAAGTCATTTCAGCAGCTAGCCTGATAAGAAATAGTGCCAAATTGGAAAAAAAAAACTGATTTTTTTTATGGAGTTATCATCAGAGTGAGTGAAACCACATATGGAATGAAAGCTTCAAAAGCCAACTGTGAACCGGGAAATAAAAATGTATATTCAGAAAGTGCTAGGCGTTTCCAGCGGAATCCATTCCAACCTAAATGTAACTGATACCCTTCAAATGTGCAAAACATGCTCTCTTTGTCCCCCTAGACTGAGAAGAAAGACTGCCAATCTATATTCCAGCTACATATGTAATGAATGTGCCGAGAGAATTTGCAAAAATAGTGTTGAAAATGCTTAAAATAATGTGCTGCAGTTTAATATTCTTCATATATTATCCTTTTTTTTTTTGCATTATTTTATATAATCCAGATTCTGTGGATGGAAAATTTATCAAATAGTTTAGTTTGTACGCATTTACGAGTACGTAGTGTTTATTTTATTTATTTGTTTAAGTGTTCCGTACTTTTTCATATGTGATTTAAAAATGAATTTTTAATGCATCAGTTTTAGAGTTCTAAAAAGAAATAATGACTTCAATATAACAAGCAACGTATATTAATGCTTATATAATAAATAACAAGAGTACATTATTTTAAAATTTTATATTTTTAAAATCCATAAAATAGAGTGCGGTCTGAGATAAAATAAAATAGAGTCCCTCTGTGTTTACGTAACAGTAAATGAACGTCTGTACTTAAGGGTTAAAGCATTGTTCGTTGTCCCTCTATGATATTCTAAACAAAAATCTCAAACTAAAACAGCGTACTGTTCGCTGGAGTTCGTTACATTTTTCACTTTTCGAACGTTTTAAGCAATGCAACGTAGGATTGTATGATTTATGAAAGGTAAAAAATTCATTTCCGTTTCTCAAGTTGGGTCTTTTTAGTGGGTGGTCTCTCTAAGAGACTCCCCGAGGACAGGAAGCGGGGCTTCCAATTCAGCGGGAGTACACCTCGCTAACGAAGCATAAAACTTCTCACTCGTGAATCATACGGAGCTTCTTCCTTTTACTTTTTTAGCTGTTTGCAACCTGTTAGAATGAAAATTATTAAAGACGTGTAGCCATAACGGATGTGCTGAATTTTGAACCTTCAGTAAAAACGCTGTCTTTACTGACAATTAAAGTTCTGCGAATGAAAAGGAACATGCAAAAGTGTCGCTATTTCTAAACGGCATCCATCAAAATTCAGTTTCAAATTATGAACACCAAATGTGATTTCTGAAGAAATATTAGATTTTAGCGGCGAAAATTGTTAGCCGTGAGATCGACATTGTATTTGTAATTATGAATGAAAAAAATCAGGAAGTTATTTAAAAATATTTATCAATGATAATGATGATATCATTGAATCAATAATTATTAATGAAGTCAAAAATTATAATTTACCGTATCACCGTCAAAGGTCGGTAATACCTACGTAGGTAAAGTAACGAAAATACAAACTTTTTGAAGTTGCGTGTAATCTGTTAATTGTTACATCTGTAAATATAGTTATCATTCATAGCATAGTTATCATTCATTGTGTCATGTTTTAAAAAATGAAAATACAGCAGATGATTACGTTATCAATCTCATTTCAACTTACTTCTTTTACATTAATTTTCAACTTCCCATTTACCATTCTTAATATAATACCATTCTTAATTATAATGTTTATTTTAATGCTTATTTCGAGAAAAGAATAATAATACAGTAAAATACGTTTAACGCGAAAACGCTTAAGACGAAATATCGGTTAACATGAAATAATACAATGGTCCCGACAAACTACTATGTATTTTCATGCATTTTTTTTTTCTTTTAACACAAAAAGATTTCCTTCTGGGAATGAACAAAATACGGAATACACCAGACGCGCAGGCAAGATTTAAGAGGTGAGTGAAATAAAAGAGAGGTGGTTTCACATGTTTGGTATAAAGGAGACTGACCTGGGGTTGAAATACCTTCGAAATTACCTGTGACACGAGCCAATTTTGTTTATCTAAGCTACTTTCACCCTGCACCCCCAAAAATGCCACACAAAGTCCTCTCATCTTTGGAATTCGGTAACAAGTACATTGCAGTGTATGTAAAAATCAGTAAGTTTGGTTCGAGCTAAAAGAAGTGGAGAAGGAGCGACACTTCATGAAATGCTTGAAAAAGTTTCTGTATTATTGGACTGTCCTACTATTTCATCAGAAGAATTCGATGCAGTAGATGATGATAATATATATACAGCTCCAGTTATCGCGGAGAAAGACATTTTGGAGTTTGTTCAAAGTTCAAATAATAGCAACGATGCAGATTCCGACGAAGAAAATTAATAATGCAGCTCCGGTTCCCACGTCATCCGAAATGAGGAACATCTTGAGAAAGTCTGCGCAGTTATTTAGACGCAAGATTCCAATGGTGAAATGAGTAACAAAGTGGACGAAATCGAACAATCTGTTTGGCAATTTGATGCTAAAAAAACAGATAATGCAAAGAAAAATAGCAGGTTATTTTCTAAAAACTCAGTAAATGTTTTGTTTTTCTGAAAACTTGAAAATTTTGTATTAAATTAAGTTCTTGTGAATGTTTTTGTTTCTTTGATTTTATAAAATACATGCATATATATCTGTATTATAAAATGTACTCTAATAAACTTAATTTTGTTGAATATACGGTTTTTTGGGGGGGGGCAATATCCTTTAACACAAAAAAATATTTCAGTCCCCTCACTTTCGTGTTAAACGATATTCACTGTACTTGCATATATTCAGTTCAAGAAGGGACTGAATAGCTGCAAGCGTTATTCTCCCTCTCCCCCAGATTAGAAAATGAATGAGAATCTCATGAGCATCTAGAGACTAGTTCTGAATATTTTTTAACATTTTTGAAGCAGCTACTAAAAAACAACAGTGAGCGATTAAATCCCGTTCCTTACAAATAAAGATCATATAATCGCGCGTCGTATGATTTTGTCCATCAGCGCTGTGATGCAGGTATCTTACGTAAGCTTTAACCAAGGATAATTCTGGAACATGAATATTTTCCAAACGCAATAGATTGAAAGTGAATCTAATCGATCCCAAACCATATTTTTTTCCTTTCCTCTCAAGCTTTCCTTTTCAATACGACGCATTTCACTTTCTATTTTTGCTCCTGCCAGCTTGCTCCTGTCGTTGCCTTCACAAATACAAAATTTATATAATTTATCAAGAAAGGCACTTACTGCGCCAAGTTATTCGTGGCTACAGATATCAACAATAACGCGAAATGTTTAAATTCGGTCATGTTTGCAAATACATTGAGATTCCTTCAACATATCAAGATTTTTAATTAAACAGTAAAGCTTTAGTTTTAAGATCTAATAACTGTAAGTATTATTTTTATCTGAGCAGAGCAGTAAAGCCTTTATATTCATATTTTTGAACTTTTATTAATACTCTTAATTTTAAAAAGAAATTTTATGATAAACTCATTTTCGACGACATTACACTATAACCTGTAATTTTCAAACTGGAGATTCATTTTCTTTTTCACCGCTTACCAACCTATATATATTAAGGGAGGTAATGTTTTCGGTCTCAAAATTCGATAGTAAGTCTGTGAACAAACACAAATTAGGGCTCTCGTAAGATGTTTTTACTATTTTTACAAGGAGTCATTTTTTGTGTCTGTGTATATGTGTGTAAGGATGTTTACCCCTACGATAACACTTCAGTTAAACTTCCGAAGACTTCTGTTTTCCGTATTTAAGCTTTATACATTCATACAGAAAGTTAATTAGGTTTTAATTAAAATTTGACAATCAGAAGTGGTACTTTATTCGAAGCCCATAAAGGCTTATTTCGAGTAGCGAAAATTTGAGCTTGACGGCTCTGCTGAAGAAAAAAAATTCTGGAATGGAATATTAAATTATACTCAATTTTGCTGCATTTCATTTAAACATATTGAATTAACAGTTAACGAATTTTGAATTAAATCTGCTTCGTCGATAGCGGATAAACCACAATAGAATAAATAAACTCTTTAAAGTTCACTATATTTATCTATCATAGCCACACTTCGGCGCTAAATACAGGCGATTTCACAGACGATTCAGCGCCGCTTACCTAATCATCATGCTCTACTAATTAATTCAGTTCTTACTTGGCGGTATTTAATACATAAAACTTCAAAATATTTTCATTAAAATTGAAAGATATAGAAAAACATAAAACACCAAGTACAGTTAAACAATTCAAAAAAGAAATTTTTACAATTTGTACTCAAAAACAAGCTAATAACTTAAATGATAATTCCAGAATGAATCAAGCGTAATTTAATTCGCCATAATAAAAGTAGACGCTACTTTGTTGTTGCGAAGCTTAGTTTCTCTAGATTGGCAACAAATGCACTATTCTGCTAAGCTTCAAATGTAAACAAATATGGGCGCTATCATAACCAAAAATTAGGCTTAGCCGCACTTAAAAAACTCTTAAATTTTTGAAAATTCCATAATTATTGCACGCAGGTTAACTAAAGAAATAAAATCTTAACCGAAAGATAAGAACAACATAATTCAATCATTTTTAAAGCAAAAAATGCACTATTTACAAACATATAAGAAAAAGAAACCGAGCTCATTGAGCCGAGTAACAGAGTGGATCATATAGATTTATTTATATACTTTTGGTGCCGCCGATTGCAACCAAAATGCGAGGTGCACATCTACAAGCTATATATACAAAATTTTAGCGTTCTGAGGCTAGTCGTTTTTGAGTTATGCGAGATACATACATACATACATGCATACGTACGCCTAGACGCCATGAAAAAATCTCTTCAGAATCCATTTTAAATCAGTTTTATGATTTTTGGAAGAAAAAAAAGAGTCCTTTATTCTGTCCTTACGTTTAGTTATTACGCAAAAACATCGTTAAATTGCATTCGATAGGCGTACAAATGGATATTTTCGTTGAAATATAAGACCCGAATTTTTTCGTGATTACAATAATTCCTTTTTATTTCGTACAAGGAAGTAAAAAATGGTTCTTTCTATTCTTACCTGTTTCCAACCTACTTACGTAAATAAAGGACCTAATGTTTTGGATCCAAAAGTTCGATCTTAAGTTTTCAGTGAATAAACACGAATTCACGTCTCCTCAAGACGTTTTTACATTTTTAAAATATCTGAGAGTCTGTATTTCTGTGACGATTTTTTTCGCCTACGATAATAACTATTATTCCAAATTCCAAACATTTCTGTTCGCCGTATTTGAGTGTGCAGCATTCATATACACTCATGTCCATAAATTAAGGATAATTCGGAGTCACGCGGAAATCGAACTCTAAAATAAATATATCACCTGTAAAATCACTACACACATCTTCAAGAATCATATGCAAATTTCAGGAAGTAACCAGATGACACAGATGGTACGTCACAATGACGAGAGTGTAAGAGAGTGATATATAAGGAATATAGGCACAGAAGTAAAATTGTTCGCAGGCGCTTTATAAGCATTTCACTGCAATAACCGAATAGTTATGACACAAAGGACGCATTTGGACGATTTTTTACGTGGTAGAATTACCGGTCGTCTGGAATGAGGGCGTACCCAACTGGAAGTATCAGACGAACTTGGAATTGCCCAGAGTGTCGTCTTCAGGCTTTGGCAACGATTCCAAGATGATGGTAATG
>KK120421.1:387420-429321 GCA_000611955.2 Stegodyphus mimosarum | reverse complement strand
AGGGAATTCCGAAGATGTATGTATAGCAGCTTTGTATAGGTCTTGAACAAGGTTCTTGGATACATTAGCATTAAGTCTTGAAGCAGTTTTGGAGAATTCTAGCTGTAATATTCCATGGTAAATACATAAAGAGATAAGGACCAGAAAGGGCACTGCAGGCCTTGGCCCATTAGGACTGATGCACCGCTGAGTTTAGTTTAGATAATGATGACTAGATGAGTTTAGTTTAGATATACTAGAGTGGACACAGATTTAATATTAGGGTAAAGAGAAGTTTCAAAGTACTGCAAACGCTCGGTCGAAAATCGGCAGCACTTTAGCACAGTCGCGCCGTGTTTAGTCATTTGTGAACTGTTTTGAGACGTTTGTTTTAAAATCGTTTTTTATTTTGTGTTTTTTCAAACTTAAAAAAAAAAAAAGTGTAATTTTCCGTTATAGGGATCCCACGAATAAACGTAAGGTATTTTTTATTATAGGAGCATTAATAAAGTTTAAATACATTCACTGTCTCCTCCTCAACTGTTTTCTTTTTCACCTATAACAAAGTTTTTAGTTAGATAATGTTTATGCAGAAAGTCATCTATCAAATTATGTTTTACACAGTTCTAAAATAGATTGCAAACCATAACACATGAATGTATGGTTCAATTTCACTCATAATACTGAGATGGCTCAGCTGATCACATTGTTGCTGTTCATACATTTTAGCAATGTTTTTTCATGGTGCTTGTATAATGGAAAAGTACCAAAAAAGAATGGTCAGTTCATTGCATATTCTTGGATAATTCTCTGATCAATTTATTTGAAACTCTGTAAGGCTAGCAATTTTATGATTACTTAGGTAAATTTTAACTGGCCACTTTAGAGACTTTTTTTTTATTGTATCCATTTGCCAATCAGTTGTAATTAAAACCACTTACTTATTCTTCTTGATGATAGTTGCTTCTCATTGTAGATTTTCCGAGCACCATATATCGAACTGGGATGGTGCTTTTGCCGTAAATTAAATTAACAAAATTGAACTATTTTCAAATCTAGATATTGCCCTCTTGCCAGTAACAAAATCTGGAAATGGTAAATTGGGTATTATTGTGCTAAACCTGAAATTCCAAAAACTAGTATATAAAGTGCATTAATCTTATTTGATGTGTAATTGAATCTGTGAATAATGTACGGAAAAACTACCAGAAAAAAGTGTTTCATTAAATGTCCATTTATTCAAATGCAAAATGTGGTATTTTATATATTATACAAGTCAGTAAAATATGTTTGCTAAATAAATACAATACCTTCTCCAAATACTTCATTTAATTATCCACATAATCATCTTCCAAGATTTGAGAACAATAATACAAACACTTGAAAAATTAGAATGCTTTTTATATAGACAAATCATTTGAACTGAATAAATTTCTTATTCATGCTTAGGATTATACCTGTTAGAAAGTCTATTGTTATGTATGTGAAATTTGTTAAAAATCATATTTGCATGAAAAAACATTTTCTTGAAATATTATACTTGATGTAAAATACTTGAAAAAAATGTTTTAATGAGGCACACAACAATACAAATCCATACAATGATGAATCGCACTTTCATCGTGAGGGATGAGATAACTTGTCTTCCAGGAATATTCGCTTTGCGCGAGGGACGAGATGACTCGTCCTCCACTCAAGGTTTTTCTATATTATTGAAGCGTGTCCCATAACATTGACATTTTAGTGTATAGCAGACCCTAATATTTTGTCTTTACAACATTTCTACAAGGTAGTGCCAGGAGCACAATTTGTAGTGCTTTCACTTTTATTACGTTTCTCGTAGGTTCTCTTTCTCTTTTATTATGTTTCTCATTTTTCTCCTTTCTTTGTTACGTTTCTCTCTTTTCTCATTTTTTCTTCACATTTATTATGTTTCTCATTCTGTTTCATAAGTCCTCTGATATGACGTGCATGGATGGACAACATTACTTGGACATAATAACAGCAACCTCAAGTATTTCTATACCAACATGGAAGTCTGTTGTATGTGATTCGCTGAGAGACTCGTTATCTGTGCAAAACATGAACATTAAAGCCAGCATTATTAGCCAGCCAGAACCTTGTTTTGAAAAATATCATAGTTCAGAGAGATTCTAATTTGTGTAATATTTAGAATTTTTATTTTATTGTTATTATTTTTTATGTCTGTAAACACAAGTAAATCATTATAGTGAGAATTGTTATTGATTGAATTTGATTATTATTTTTCAAAGTAAAATAAACAAGTTTTAAAGGAATTTGTGTTTTGTTTCAATTTTAGCACTGTGGAGAGCAGTGCAGAGGGTGGAACAAAGACGCACATTGCCACGATGAAAGTGTTAAGATATATATATGTAAACTATAAAGTTTGAATGACCTCAAATTAGCACTAGCCCCTGAATGCTTCATTTTAATTTGAGTATTTACCTCTATATTCTAAATATAGTAATATCTTTTTCTGAACACTGTCATTTCGAGATTAATCCATGCCATATGTCTGACATAATAATGGTGACATAAATGGAACTAAAACTCAAACAGCCAATAATAATTTTGCAGCATAATTAATTAATTGTACAATCAAACGCATTGAAAACAAACTCATTCTGTATTAAGATTTCATCCTAAAGCAAGACACTTTAGTCTTTTTACTACAAAGCTATCCAAAACGTAAATGTTCTTCAAAAGGCACAGACAGTGTGTCAACTTGTTTGTGTCTGCAAAATGTTTACGAAAATAAAAATGAATATTTAAGCTGCCTCGGCTGGCAAGTTGGTATTTATTACGGATCAATATCTGGAAAATGCAATATTTCTACATCTTTACGTGTAAAGTTTGCTTCATTATATATATATGTATATATGCATATAGTAACTTAAGCTAGTGTCATGTCAAATTTAAATATTCATTTGGTTGTAGTATATTTAAAGATGCCCCTTGGATTATTGCCAAGTTGTTTCACTTATGGTAACCTGAGTAGTTGAATGCTATGGAAACCATATTATGATGTAATTGGTTGCATGATAGTGGTGAATTTGAATGACAGGAAAAGATTTACAAGGGCTTGTTTGTGTGTTGGATGTTGGTTAGGACGTATGTTGCTTATTTTACGGTTTACGCGGTAAAATGGCTGAATGTGGTAAGATTAATTTGAATTTCTGTATGATTTAGAATGAAAGGGAAAAAAGCATTAATTGACTGGTGTGTAAATGAAGGTTTACATATTAGTCATTACAGATATCCTGTTTGTGGGAAGGAAATGCGTATGGTCAAATGTCGGAGGATATTTTTGACTCTTACTTTTGTGAATTTATGTGGCGATGCCAGTATACAAATTCTAGTTCAGATAATTTTAGGAAGTTTTTGGATGCTGTTAAGAAATTTTGTTTGACTGAAGACATAGAAATTTGTAAATAAGGTAAGTGGATATTTCCTTTGAGGAGTGCTAAGATGAATTTCGCTTTTTATGTTATTTCATTATTTGATTTTAAATGCAGTTTGTTGAGGTTATATATTTTTTGTTTTGCTCTAGTGTAGAATTGGTTGCTCCTGTGACTTTGTAAGTGAAAATAGATTGATGTGTACATGGACAAAGAGAATGCACAATGTCAAGTTTATGCAATTCTCTGATCTTTTTTTAAGTGAAAATAGGTTGATGTGTACATGGATACCGAATTTGTGCAATTCTTTGACTTGTTATTTTGGCTTTGTGTATCGGTGGTTTTTAGGGCAAAAATCGCCGCTACACAAAGCCAAAATAACAAGCCAAAGAATTGCACAAACTCGGTGTTCATGTACTGCCAATTTTCCCCAAGGGGCACCCGTAATTATATTTTTACTATTCATTTTTATTTTATTTGACATTTGTGGTCACAAATAACTTGCTGCTCTTATGTATATTCCAGAACATAACATTTACATTTTTGATATTATTGTGGTAGAAAGTAACATGGCAGTATCTTATTGACAAAATGTCAATAAGATAACAAAGTATCCAGTATCTTATTGACAAAATCTTCCAGTATCTTATTGACAAAATGTCAATAAGATAACAAAGTATCCAGTATCTTATTGACAAAATCTTCCAGTATCTTATTGACAAAATGTCAATAAGATACTGGAAGCAAGTGCAGTGTGTTTGGAACAAAATCTAAGTGAGTTTCGATTTTGATATCATTTCATTGGCTAAATAACAGCACTCTAAAATTATTATTGGTTGGTTCAGTTCACAAAACCATCTATATCACTCTAGCATTATGTAAAAATCATGTGACATGGATTAATTTGGAAATGATAGAGTTTAAAAGGTGTTTATTATAAGCAGTTACTATTTTTAGAACAAAAAGGGTAAGTACCCAAATTAAAATGAAGAGTTATGGACTCTTGCAAATTTAAGGGTAAGTATCCAAATTAAAATGAAGAGTTATGGACTATTGTGAATTTAAGTCAGAATTTTGATTTACATATTTTTATGCTACATGTATCTAATAAGTCATTTACACAAAAGTTGCCTTTTGCAGTATACAAGCATAACTATATAGAAGTAGAAACGTATATTTGATTCATATAACAAATGAGATAAGCAACAGCTAGTGGCCAGGATCACACTTTAGGCCCTTGATAATTTGGGGGGGGGAGGCGGAGAAGATGGTGCTATGCATTTTGTGGCTGGTGTAACTTCTATGGGTTCTAAATTCTGATGCCTGATACCTCCTTAGTTCTAAACAACCTGCTGATTCTAAATTCTACTGCTCAGCACCTTTTCTAAATTAAAAAAAAATTTCATCTCTAATTTTTATTGCTCGGAGCTCTTCTAAATTCTAAAATTTTTGCTGCACTGGCTATGCTGCTTGCCCTATTGGGGGTTAGCATTCTTCTTTCTGATCGAAATAATAAGCACATTATCTTATTAGATTTAAGCCGATAATCTAAAATCCAGAAATCTGCAATCACCGAAGCCTTCATGATTCCAGATCTCAGACTTTGTATAGATCAAGCATTAAATGCACAAGGTATAATAAGTCATTCTGTACAAAGAACATAGCAGAACATGTACACTACACAGAAAAAAAAAGGGGGGGAAGTTCTATATCTCTCGTTCTAGTGGGCCAATTGACAAAATTCAACTTTCGTTTTTCATGTCTCGAAAACACAACTTAAGATATGTATTAGATTTATATATAGCAGTGTTCTAATATAGATATTTTGACACAAAATCGGAGTTTTTCTGAAATGACATGCCAATTTTTTTATTTCGATTCTACGACTCAAATTATGCTAACTGCCAAGTTTTGTAAAAATTGCACAAGTAGTTTTTAAAAAATTAGCTCCTCAATGTTAATTAAATTTGATATATATTTATTAATATCTCTTTTTTTTATTAAACTTACTTGATTCCTTCTTCCAGAATTCAAAATTTGGGCTTAATCCAAATATAATTCGCACATTTTCTATGATGTAGATTTAAATAATTTTTATAAATTTTTGTATTATAACTTGGAATATGACTTAGAATATTATAACTTAGATTAACTATTTTGTAGTTTATATTACTAACTATTTTGTATTATAACTTGAAATTTTTAACATCATCTTAAAGTAGATGTATTTAAGCATTTAAAAAAATTACAATTTTTTATTCGAAATTTCCTAAGATATATGTGAATTTACACATTGGCATGTTTTGAAATTTGGTATATTTGTTACAAGCGAAATAACACCAAATGTGGTTTACACACTTTGTTAAAATTATTTGAAAGTAATTTACGTGACCTTTTTTCCTACTCGTATCTAATAAGAAGAGGAAAGGAAAATAGGTTGCTATAAATTGAAAAGTTCGCCAGGTGACTTATTCTTGGTGCAAACTGAAAAAAAATGCACCAATATAAAATTTTACAAAATTTAACATTTAGGCATAATTTGAGTCGTAGGATCGAAATATGAAAAAAAATTGGCATGTCACTTCCGAAAAAGTCAGATTTTGTGTCAAAATACCTATATTAAATAATGCTATATATAAACAAAATATAATAATGCTATATATAAAACATAATAATGCTATATATAAAACATAATAATGCTATATAAAAACTATATAATAGTATATAAAAACTATAAAATATAAATATAATAATGCTATATATAAAACAAAATAGCAAACAAAATGATTATGGGAAATATGACAAGATACAGTAAATGTGTTGAATAACAACAGTGATAACAGATTATGTCACAGTATTTAGGAATTATTTTTTATCCACAACAGTAATTTAATTGTCAACTGTGTGTAAACATTGTTAAATAAACCATTAAAATATATTACTAATTTGTAAAAGTAAAGTGTTGTGTGTAGTAAAAGTGGTTGTAATCTTCCGTTTCTATCAACTTCTGTCAAGAATAATATAACAAAAGCATTGTTCTTTTTACTTTGGGTGCTGATTTAATTTACATAATCAAATGCACTTATTCTCCAAATTAAACAGTGTAAAAATATAGGTAAATTGTTAATAGTATTTTTTGGTTAATTATAACATAGGTTATTCTTCTTTTCTATGTTTTTTTAAAATGCCGTTGGATTAACTATGGACATCATCATTAGTATTACCTTGAGTAATTGGGAGTTCTCTGTATTTTTTTCCAAAATGTTTGGCAACAATCCTTTTCCAGTTAGGCTTCTATGGACTGTTCTAGAAGTAAAGTATACGTTGATTTTGAAGCAAGTTCAGTTCTTTTGCTGTGTAGCAAATTTGAATTTTTCTAAATATTATTCTATAACAAAAAAGTCAGCTATGCAAATTTCTTATGGATATTTGTTTTTTTTACTTGTTCATCAAGCTGCTTAATCTGGGATTTCAGTGTGATTGTTGGTGATGCTGAGCCTATAGCTAGGCTTGTCAAAGGAGTAATACTACCCGCTGACTTATCACTTATTTTCATCAGTTTTACCTGCTTAAAGTAGAGTCTGCCATTTGGATGTATTACAGAGAGAGAGAGAGATGTGATGGTCCCCTGATCTTGAGTAGCTATGAATTTTAATGGGACAAAAAGCTCCATGATTTTTTCTTTGTGTATAAAATCCATGATATCTTCCCTCTTGTTCCAAGAGCTATAAAAGTGCAGTTGAATTCTGGTTCCAACCATTGTGAATGTTATCTGTTCTGAATTGATGAATTCATATTTTTTCAAAAAAATCGAGCGAAAAATTAATACATCCACTTTCCAAAGTTTCATTGTGAAGTTCCATTTTGGATTGAACAGTTTCTTGTTTTGGTGAAAAAAAATATATTGCTTAATCATTTGGGTTAACTTCTATCTGACATTAACTGCATATCTTGCCTACTAAGTAATTTTCTGGACAGCAGACTGGCTTAAAAGCAGTAGCTGTTTCCAGGAAATTAAATAAACAAAAATAAATAAATAAATAAAAAAATAAACTGCTTTATGTGCTTGATGTCTAGCAATTTTCCTTTCTGTCCTATTTATTTTTAATGAAGTCAGAAGTTTTGAAATTAGATTTTCGGTATGCTTATTACTAATAGAAATTTTGTTCATAAATTGTTCAGAAGTGTAGGCTAAGCTTAACTTTTCAGTCTTAGTATGAATTTATAATTCTATATTATGAAAATTTTAAGATGCTTTCAGTCAGTCTTCTTAATCTTTCTTGTTGTAGGAGATTCATTATCTCACAGCTTGTAATGCTAGTCTTTAACTGTCACTCACAATAAATAAATAAATAAATAATAATAATAAACACTTTGCACCATTGAAAATTTGGAATTAGGTAATTTATCTGTATCATTCTTTTACTCATTCAGTAAAGTGATTATATTTTCAGAGAAGAAATTTCCATTATGATCAATTTCATGGCATTTTATGGATACAGATGAAAAACAGCATAGGCAAAATTTTATTTGTAGTGAAGGAGCTAATGCGTGCATAAGAAAAAAAATGTAGTTAACCTTTTCAGCAGAAGGAAACTGTAGAAATGCAATGAAGGTACCCATGTATATTAATGGATAATATATTTGCAAGAATAATGCATCATACAGAGATTCTTGACATTAATCCTTCAAGCAGCATGACTACTTTTATGCGGTCATGAAATTTTCCATACTTTCTGATAATCCACATCTCAACTGAAATGTCATGATACTTATTATCCAAATGAATGGAAGATTATGAAAACAAAGCATAAAATAAGTAATTATAATAGTAATAATGCATAAATTTAGCATATACAATGTTATGTAAATACAGCTCTTTATCAGTTCCAATTACAGGGTTAATAAATTCTTTAAGACATTCAAATTTTAACAAGGAGAGAGGAACAGAAATGCTTAGTGTACTTTGTAATGCATTACTTTAAATTAGGAAATTTATAAGTTGCATACTTTTTAATGCATATTGTACCACAAACAGGTCAAATATATGAGACTAATGAGAGAAGTCCAACAACAAGAATCAGAGTAATATTTATAAATTTTTCAGAACTAGCTTTGATGGACGAACTACAGAACCATCATTTGCATTTAGGCAGCTAAGGAAGATGGTTCTGTAGTTAAGAAATCAAAACTAGTCCTACAAAATTTACAAATATTATGCTGATTCTTGTTTGACATCTCCAATAATCATTATTCTGCGTGTTATTTTAACCTAAGTATGAGACTAAGTTAAGAACAAGAATTTTATTTGGAAAAATAATATACATTATACAGATGTAAATACATATTTACATAACAAGTGTAGAATACATAATATTATAGAGCAGGGATTCCCAGCACATTTTAAAGTAATGATTTTCTTAATCAACCTCCTTACCTTTTTCTCCATAATATACAGCATACACCATAATAACAATACAAATAATTGAATGTAATTAACTTAAAGATAACAATTACATTAAGAATATAAACAGATGTTTTGGGGAAAAATGATTTTTTAAATTTATGTTTTAAAATTTTTTGTATTATTATTACTTTTAATTTTATGAATGTACACAGTTTTAAAAACAGAATGATATATTCTAATTGCGTGAAAGTTTGATTTTAATGAATGTGATGGCTTTGCTGTATTGTTGCAATTTTTTTATTATTTGGCATAAAATTCCTCAATTTAATTTTAAAATTACCTTATTCAAAATATTCAACCCATTTCTTGTTTTCCATTCTAGTTTTGCATTCTTAGTATTTTTTTAAATTGTATTGTGCTTTTGCATTTTTTTATATTGCTCTAATTGTCTAAAAATATGTATTAATATTGATTTTGCAAATACATAAAATAATTTTTATGCATTTGTTTTTCTTATTTTTTCTTTACTACATTTTATGCAGTTTTATATCAATAAGCAATTATCAATTTTCTTAATAATTTTTTCAATGGGATCCTGATGATGCCGACCAGTTCGAAGTGTATTTTTGGCTAACAATGCCTTCATCCTCATAGACTCTGTTTAAAATTCATTCAACCCCCCCCCCCAGGGGTTCATACAGACTCCAATGAGAACTCATTATAGAGCATTATAACTTTTCTTTTTCTTTGTGCAGAATTCATATATCTACATCCTCTCTTTTTTCTAATTTGTAAAGACAGTGTTTGGAAATTATTCAATTAATTATCAAAGAAAATACAACCAATTAATCACAGATAAAAAATTATGTAAATAAATAAAGAACAACCAGAATTTTTATTGTTTGAAGGCTATTAATAACATTTATAGCTCTAATGAAATCTCCCAGACATACAGAATAGGTACATGAAGAATATCATATTGAATAAAGAAAGGTAGAGTAGTCATGGAAGACAGAAAGTAGCTTTTCTTTTTAAGGTGTATGATTGTTTTTTCCCCTTTGTTTAAATATTGGCATTGAGACTGCATGCATTTGTGGAGTTTAATAATTTAATAATTGAATCAAATAAAGTTAAAAATTTTTTCATAATTTTTAAAATTGTCTTGGTGTATTTGTTCTCATTGTATGAGTAACAGTGATTTCCAAATGAAAATTATTAAAGGTAGCATTACATAAAAGACCCTTAACTCTTTTGCATTGAGAGAGGACCAAATCTGTTTTCCTCAAACATCAAAAACGTCCAAGTGAATGAATTTCTCTTGAAATGGTTTTCCTTCCCCCTGCCTAGTAGATTGCTACAGTGTTGACAATAACCTACTTAAGTGAAATGACTGCTTCTCTAGTGGGGGATTTTCTGCAGTTTCACCCATTATGTGCAGTTTCATCTTAGGACTGGATTGCACCGGTCAGCATCAATAGCTTTCTGTATTTCTCCTCAGCATTTCCAATGATTTGAGTACTTTATATTTTTTAAAATAATCGGTTTTAAGATGTGATAACTTTAATTTAAATAAAAAAATTACATATATTCATATGATCAATAATATTTTTCATTGTATAAATGAAAGTGTGGCAATTCTGATAACAAACGAACATATATAAGGGAATTGGTGTACATGGATTTATTTTTATTTGAATTTAGTAATGTTTTCTTTGATTCTTATATAAAATGGAAAAGTATGGTGCCAGGGAGATTTACAGTAGATATATTAACAATGGTATGCTGATAAGTCAAATGAGGAGAAGGGGGACTGTATTACTTTAAAACAAATTATTGGACATATGGTTGTCTTTGTTGCCTATCTTTGAAAGGATAGAAATATGTATTACATTTCTTTTAATCATTGAAAAAAAGTAATCAAGATAATTTATTCTGTCAAATTGAGCACAGTGTTTTTTAAATTTAAAATATTAGGTAAGTCTCTAATTTGAGAGGCTTAAGGATAAACATTGGGGATTAAACAACTCCCAGACATTTGTCAAATCCTTTAAAAGTCTAAATTGGAACTTAAAAGAACAGAAGCACTTTAATCCAGTTTACCTTATCACTGGAATTTAACAATTTTGTCTTCTTTTGCAATAATAACAAAGTGAGTTTAATGTTTCCTGAAAGCAGCAGTAAGCAAGCATACAGCAATATGTAAAGTGATCAACAGAAAAACAATGACATGTTCAGAAAAGGACCATTTACACAAAAAACTAGAAATAAAGACTATTTTTAGAGATGATTCATAATTTCTTCCATTAATTCCATACTTATTATTTATATTTTATGTGAAAGTTTCTTTGTTTAACTTTGTTATTTTCCTCCAAAAATGCCTTTCAAACTTTATTTTTGTTATATAAATGTATTTTGTGACTTAGATAAGCTTAAGCAATTCCTACTGTTTTGGTAATTTAATAGTTACTGCTTTCCATAACAAAAGTTTACACTACAAAATATTAATTTCATTATATTGAAATAAATATCTATTTTTTCTTTAAAGTTTAAAAAACTGTACATTACATGAAAGCAGCTTCAAATGTACAAATCTGAATAATGCCTAAGAATCATGATAAGAAAACTATCAAATTACAAATTACTTGTCATTGGCAGGGAGAAACATAAGCACTTACTTTTTGCTACAATAGTTGGAAGAAATTAGCTGCCTTACAAAATTGTCTGTGATCCATTCTTTCTTGACAAGAACTTTTCTGATCCTACAGAATGTTTCTTTTGGTATTATTATTGTACCAGCTTGAAAAGAAGCTACTTCGGTGTAATCCTTTTTAAGCTGATCACTTACATTATGAATATTAAGAGATGCTGCCATCAAATCAATTTCTTCTTTCATGGCGTACACTATCTTCTTTTTCAGATGAAGAGTTTCATCACTGGTAGCAGTGGAAGGGAAAATGACTATATCTGCTGGTAGGTATTGATATAAATATTGCACCAATAGAAAAGTTTCTTCTTCATTTCTGTAAAATAAATAAATAAATAAAATTAATTTTTAAAAAAGTCCTTTCAAATATAAGACCCATCTCATATTTTAGGATAAATTTTAAGAATTTCGTAGAAATACAAATTTAGGGGAATATTTGATGAGAGTAGTAGTGAATGTGATGGAATGAAGGGAAGGTAAGGTTAAATTTACATTACATTATTTTAATATAATAAAGCATGCAAAAGATATCTGCCTAAGGGGAGGATGCCTTTATTAAGGAGTTTCTAAGGGAATGTGGCCCATATTTATGTTACACATGGGAAAAACCAACCACGCAGCCATATTTTAGGATAAATTTTAAGAAATACAAATTTAGGGGAATATTTGATGAGAGTAGTAGTGAATGTGATGGAATGAAGGGAAGGGAAGGTAAGGTTAAATTTACATTACATTATTTTAATATAATAAAGCATGCAAAAAATATCTGCCTAAGGGGAGGATGCCTTCATTAAGGAGTTTCTAAGGGAATGTGGCCCATATTTATGTTACACATGGGAAAAACCAACCACGCAGCCAGTGTAATGTTCGTTTGGGATCGAACTCCCGGTCTTAACCTCTCCACCACTAGTGGGGCTTAGAATGAAAAAAAAATTATCTAATTAAATATAGTATTTTATTATCGTATAGAAAGAAAAATTGTGAAAAGTTAGTGTCACAAGCCTAAACTGAAGTTACTCAGATAGATGTGGCTGTTATAATTGGCAAAACATATGCAGTTTATATATATGATAATTAACTATGCGGTTCATTTGGAACTCAAATACTGTTAATTATTCTAAATAGTGTGATAATAAACTAACTTATTCTGCAATTTAATTTATCAAAATACCCATTTACAAGATCTATAAAATTTTTGAATGAAAGCTTAGCAAAAAAATATTTTGTTTTCGAGTAAGCAAATTTTAATATACACATATATTAAAATTTTGTATTTGGTATAAATCAGATTTCAATCTTAAGCAGCTCAAGTGCTTGATTTTATTATATTTCACTATATTTTTTAGTCTTTAACTTATTATTCTTAAAATAATTCAATTTCAGAATTCAAAGAACCAAAGCCATAAGAAATAATTCAAATATATCTCAAAAGATTGATTATTTGTCTTATAGAGTTCCTCACTTTTATCCTGCTAAATGAAGTGTTGAGGAACCTAGTGAACTGTTAAGCGAATTATCGCTTAGTTCCAAGAAGAGAAAAGTAAAACTCAAGAAGGGTTAATTACCCTTTATTCACTCAAAATAAGATTAACAGTTGGCCCTTTTCTTTGGGCATACAGCAAAGCCTCCACTTGGGCTTAAATTCAAAAGGAAAAAATAAGAACTAACTATGACTAACTAAGAGATTTAGCTGAAGCTAACACAATTCTAAAGTAGTTGGCCCGTATTCTGAACTAGCAGGCAAATTATCAAAAGGAACACAACAATACGGCTGGGTGTAACAACAGCTTACAGAGACATAGCCCAAAGGCAAACGTGCACTATGCGAGATTCCCAACTCTCTCTCTCTCTAAGTCAGCTGAACTTTCCTTTAAAACTATCTCTTCCTTATTTGCATTCAATGTCATTCCAAAAACTCATTCTGGTAGGTTCGCTAAATTAAAATATACCTCACAGTCTAAAAACTAATACACCAGTTTTCTCTTGATAATAGAGGAAAAAATCTAATGAATATAACCTTGAGCTGTCAGTCTAAATTATTGATCTTTAACAAAAATGGCATTAACAGTGAATGCTGTCCGTAAATAACAATCCTGTTGATTTACTACTACATGGAAAGAAAAAGCACAGTTAATTTCATAAAGAAATACATCATTAAACTATTTTCTACATGAGTATACTGTCAATGCATATAATTATTTAGTTCTACAGTTGTATTAATATGGTCTATTTTGATGTTAAGCACACATTAGAATGGCTAGGCCTCAATTTCTTTGCAGTGCATTTGAATTGTATAGATGTTTTGAACAGTTATATAACCAGCTTTTGTCCTACCCCACCTTATTGGATAGTTCAATTTTTAACTGTTACTGGGAAGCAAGATACATACTAACTGCTTTTAATTATGTGACTGTGTTTTGTACTTTTGTTTGGATATTCAGTATTTTATTTTCCAAAATATTTTACATCCTTTGCATTTTGCTCAAACTTCTTTGGGCCTAAAAATATTTGCTAAAGCCGCCAGGAGGGAACAAAAACAATGATATTAATACTTTCATATAATAAAATAGTACTATAAATTAAGTAAATATTTGTCTTGCATATTTGTGTAATATTAAAGTCAAAATTTTGTTTTTATGCACACTGCAGTTTTTCAAAGAGCTACAACAGCTAAAACATAATTAATACATTTTACTACAATTCTTGTTAACCGGACAAAGAAGATTAGGTTTATTAACTATGGAAAAGCAAGTGAGGGATTCCTCCCTAAAGGGATGGATGCTTTCTAGAATACACTGAAGGAAATTTTCTTCTGTTTATGTTATGTATGAAAGAAAACATAACCAAAATACTTAATTTTAGCATCAGGAACTTAACTTGAATATATTGTCACTCTTTTGTGACTTTAGCTACTCATGTATTGGTGGTTTTTTTTCAAGTACTGGATCTTTCTCTCATGAATATAATAAATTGCAGCAAAACAGTAGTGTAACACATGTATTAATGAAGTACTTTTAAGGATAAGAGAATTCAGTCTCCTGCATTGTAACTATCTGACCTATAATTTTTTTCAATTTACTGTTTTAATATAAATTTCTACTGAATTCTTTCTAGGAAAACATTTAGAACTTCCAAAAGTTTTGTTATTTTTGCACATTATCCGGGGAAAATTACCATGCAAAGTGAAATTTTTATTCATGTGTGCAATGTCAAAATCATCATTGTGAAGTGTCATTGGAGTACGTGATTCCATTTTTGTGGATTTTACAAGCAATGTTATGTGATAACCATGTTCCGCCAAAGTGCTGTTCTCCTCACAGCCGCTCCGTCAACGGATACCCCACTGCAACAAATCACGTGGTGTCGTTTCAATGTTAATGTGTTTGTGAAAAAGTCTGAAGAATGCATGGGAATTTTTTTTAAATCCAGAAATTGTTGACTTTCAGTTTAAAAATACCAGTGCTTCAATTCTGTTCGGATCAAGATAGCCACAGTAGGCTTAATTAGTACTCTCATATATTATTATTTCTACCCTAACTACCATTCTCCAAGGAGTAGTGTGGTTTAAATATTACTTTCCAATTAATCTCAATCTCGCTGCTAGAAGTGTCAGCCATGTTTGTTTCCTAAGCATGACAATAAGGGTTGCATTATACCCCTTGACTAACTTTTCTTCATTATTATGTACTTAGACATATTTAATTGACTTATTTTGTATAATCTTACCTTTATATTATGTTAAACTCAGTAACTCTTTATTAGTATTTGTGCTTGGTTGCAAAATTGTAATTCTGTTTAAGTAGTTGTATCATTGTTTAAAAAATAATTATCGTAATGTGAATTTAGTACTTAGCTAACACTCAGGTTCTGCAAAGACTACCTTCCCACCTAAACTATCTTTTACGCATTATAATGTTTTATTATTATATGCTGGTTGATTATTGAAATTTAAGCACAGTGTTACTTTATGTAGTGTATGCAATATATTCTAGCATTGAAATAGCTTACAAAAGATTTCTAAGTCCAAATAGTTTATAGCAATGGAAAATCAAAAGGATTTATACCAGAGGCTTATAAACCCTTTTAAACACTAATTGACCTAAGCTCCCCAATTTTCTATTTCAAGTCTAGAGCCCCCAAATTTTCGCAGTAGCTAGCTTTATACAAAAATACAAATCCCATTTCCCTATTACTAATAGTTACAGAGACTTTCCATTTTTAATTGTATGTAACTGACTTTAATTTCATTTTATTTCTTCAATAATTTCTCTTCCACCCTCTCTCACAAATTATTTTTTTATTTAGACCATGTCAATGCCAAGGAAAAAACTTAGCAGTTCTTAGAATTGGAAAAGAAAACTAGAGCAAGAAAAAGAAGCTCAGAACTCCAGAATAAGACTGGAATTATATTTAATAAAAAAATTGCAAAAAGGAAAACTGGAAGTCAAGAAGGATGAAAAACTAAAATTAGATTCAGATTGTATTCTTATTTGCTGCTAAACATCTATGCGCTAACACTTCAAAACAAATAAAATATTCTAAAGATGACGAAGATGAGGCCCAAGTACATCAGGAGTTCCAAATTCGTGTCCATATCTAATATGCACAGAAAATGCAACAGAAATACTCACGTAACTCTGGACATTCTGGAGTTCAAAGATGTTTCTTGATCTTATGGGAGTCTGGAGATCTCTGGAGTTCAAAGATGATGTTCGAGATTATGAGAATTTTAAATAGTAAAATTCTCATAATCTTCCGACAATATTGAACCAGTTTCGCACTGAAATGATTATTTGTGAATCCGGCATTTTCAAAACGAATTACATCTAAATGGAATGGCAACATCAGCTAATTGTCTAATGCCAAAATCTTGGTTTTTTTCGCTGAATCAGTAATGAAGAAGAAGGAACTGAAATAAACCAATCTTGGTTACTATATTCACCAAAAATAACGCAGTTAACTTCTTTTGTTGCTTACTGTTTTTTGCATCAAACTCCGCTACACAGTCATTTTTCGTTACAACATCTGGTTTTAATAAATGGAGAAAAAAAGATAAATTGATTAGCCATGAAAGAAATCAAAAACCATTTATAACTTGGAAAGAAGCAGGAAGAAGATTAATTAATAAAACGATGAATTTGCCTCTAATGATTCATTGGGAATCGATGAATCATTAGAAGCAAAATACCATCTGAAAAAGAACGGTGGTGAAATATATTGCAACGGATATTAGCTTGTATGAAGTATCTGATTATACAAATTCTTCCTGTGCATGGTCATGTTGAAAATCTAGTGCTTCGAGATGGTACAAAAGTCGGAAACTTATTATCTTTACTTAAACGTGTAGCTCAGTTTGATCCACTGCTAGCTACTCATCTAAAAATTTAATGGAAATGGCAAGAACTGTCCGATACCTATCATTACAAATCCAAAATGAATTTATTCATCTTTCGGCATCCATAATTCGAAATCAACTAATAAGTGACATCAAAAGAAATAAATAATATGGACTCCTGATATTACTTATTGAGAACAAATGTCACAAATCTTTAGGTATGTAGATATTGATTTTACCACCAGAAATTCTATCAAAGAATCTTTTTAAGGATTTATTGAAATACATGCTAAAGATGCAGCCTCAATTGAAAATAAAATTTTAGAAAAATTAAACTCCGACCAGATTTTATTAATAAATTGTAGATCACAATGTTATGATAATGCTGTCATGATGTCAGATCACATATCTGGCATTCAACAAAGAACTATGGAAATAAATAACAAAGCATTATTTGTAAATTGTGATAAACACTCATTAAATTTCACTGCAGCTAAGCAAGATCCAGCCGTTGTAACATGCTTTGGAATAACTGAAAACATATATCTCTTTTCCTCATGTTCAACATTAAAATGGGAATTATTAAAAAATGCTTTAAAGAAAACTGTTAAACATGAATCTGAAACACGATGGCACACCAGAGCAGAAGTGGGGTAGCATTATTGTTGGAGGACTGGAAGAATTAGTAGAACTATTAGAAAAATTAGCAGAGGATAGTATTACCACAAGTGACACCAGAAGTGAAGCCACACTTTTATTGCCAAATAAGCTGAATTTTAGTTTCATAACTTAAGTCCATTTCTGACATAAAATCTTGAGGAGAATTGATCATGTGCAGCTTATTATAAGATCCTAAAATGAATTTTAGCGAAGCATTCCATGATCTTGAGTCATTAGTGACTGAAGTTGCAGAAATTCGAGATGAGATCTGTAAAGAGGCATTGAAAAAGATTATGTCTCTTTGTGAAAAATGGGGCATTGATACAACAATCCATGTTAAAAGACACCAAAAAATGCCCAGATAATTGGCCAGAGATGTTGGCCTCTCCACAGAAAGCGAAATAAGTGAAATTTTCTTGCGTTATGAAAAGTGTTCTTGATCATCTGCAGCAGGAAAATAAGCAATTTACACGACTAAGTGAACTTAATTTCAAATTTGGATTTTTACTGGACAGTAAAAATTTATTAAACAAAGGTAATGTTGATAATGATCTTGAAAAGAATTGTAAAAATTTGGGTGAATTTTATAATGCAGATTTTAATGGAACAGAACTCTATGTTGAAATATGTGATTTCAAGATGTTACTCTGCAGTAGAAAAGAAGTTGAACCTAAAACTTTATTAGAGTCTTATCTTTATGATCTCGTATGGAGAAGATGTTTTTCCAAACCTGAGAGTCGCTCCACAGATATTCCTTACTATTTCAGTATAAATTACTGGCTGTGAATCATTCGGAAAATTAAAATTAATTTTGACGTATCTACAATCAAAGATGGGATAAGATCGCCTAAGTGACCTAGCATTTTTAAGTGTAAAAAGAGAAAAATTTGAAATGATAGACTTTGATGAAGTAATTGATAAATTTGCTTCATCAAAGGCAAGAAAAATGTATACATAGTAATTAGTATATGTATACATAGTATTAATATATCATAATATTATATTATTATTAAATATATCAACTTATATATAACTTATATTAACTTTTTCATTGTTTAAAAACAGTATAAACAGTATGTTTTTAAAAAAATTAAATAAGTATGTAAAATAAATAATATCTTCAACTTATTCTAGATGATGGTATGTCTTATTTTCTACTGACAGACACATTTCCAAATCCAATTCTAGTATTGTAGATTTTTTTTGTCTCAGATTTAAAGCCTAACATCAGCCTGTGTCCCTATATATCTCAAAAAACAGTACTATATTTTGTAGAAGTTTAGTTGACCAGTGACTATTTGTAACATATTATAGAATATTTTAAGCTAGGTACTGTAATCATTTTTGTATTATATTCTTATTATGAGTATATTCTACATATTACATTACTATATGTTTTTCGGGGGTCGTCAGAAAGGTATCATGCCCCGGGTGCAGTTATACTAGCGACACCACTTCAGTTCCCCAAAAAAGACTCAATTGTTCAAGTACCTTTTGCCTTGATAAAAGCTTCAGTTTCCTTTTTGTACGATGTTACACCAGATCAAAATTTATTTTGATGTTAATGGGAATGCAAGACGGCAGGTTAGGTTCCTGAAGGAAAATGTACTAGGTGTCATGTTTGAGAGCAATATTTTCTCTGATTTCATTGTCATATTTCAGATTAGATGACCTCTTAACTCTTGATCTGTTGTTCCAGTTTCCAAAAGTCCTTCTGGAGATGTGCCCCATGTCTTGGCTCCTGGCCTTTTTTGTAAAAGGGTCTGAAGTCTGCACTCCTGTTCTGCCTTAATGTTGCTGGTAGATGAAACAGCTCCAGATATTTTTTTGGCTGCTGTTGCTTGTATCTTGTCAAGTTTCCCCAATGCCCAGAAGCATATGCCCAAATAGGTGCCATATATTCAAGGTTTGGTCTTATCAACGCAATGAAAGTAGATCTTAGTGTTTTCGGAGTGGTCCCCCAATCTGTGCCACATAAGCTTTTCAGAATTCGAAATTTCTTTAGTGTTTAGTTGGAGCAATTTTCCAAATGTGTAGTGAAGTGAAGTTCAGTATCTAAGATCCTGCCCAGATACTTTGGGTTATCTGCCTTTGTAACTGTCAACCCATCCATTAATATGGTAGGTTGAAAAGATTTTCTCTGTTTTTTATCTGTGGAGAAAACTTACTCATTTTGAAAGGGTTTATCTTTAATTTTAGCTCTCTTGGCCAAGCCAGAATGCCTCAAAGGGATTGGTTTAATGATCTCTCAGACTCTTCTATGTCTTTGCTTGTGTGCCAGATTGCTATATCATCTGCATAACAAGCAACTCTGTTGTCCTTTTCCAGGAGTTGGTGAATAGTGTTAACATACAAAAGGAATAACATGGGGCTGAGAACTGAGCCCTGCGGGACACCCGCCCATGTTCTTCTATCCTTAGTGAAGGCTCTATTGTACCTTACTCTAAACTTCCTATCTTTCAGAAAGTCTGCAATCCAGATTAGGGCATTACCTCTTATACCATTTTCATGTATGATTTCAATACGTTTTGTTGCCAGACAATATCCTAATGCTGATGTCATATCCAGAAATACGACGGTGGCCTTTTTTGTAAGTCTTTTCTGAAAGTCATCAATAACTGACTGACATAGGTAGAAAAGTTGATCTTCTGTGGTCTGATGTTTTCAGTATGCAGTTCGATAGAAGTTCAATTTCTCAGGCTTTACAAGTTCACCCATGATTCGTAAATGTATAATACATTCCATACTTTTACGAAGAATACTAATGAGTGCAATGGGACTGTAATGTTTACACTCAGTGACCAGTTCCTGCAGTTTAAGCAGAGGGACAATAATGGGTGTTTTTCATTTTCTGGAAAGTTTTCCATGTTTGTGTTAACTATATGCAGTAGACATTCAGGAGTGATCTCGCCTAGATGTTTCATCATTTTGCTAAAAATGAGATCGCTTCCAGGGGATTTCTTATAATTAGTATGCTTAATTGCTGCCCTAAGTTTTTGGCAGGAAATAACTTGAGTGTCTGGGATCATCATTTGAATATCTTCTTGCCTCTAAAAGTAATTTCCTAACTGCTATGTTCATTATTTTGCTTCCCCTCTGGAACACCAATTTACGAATGTTTGAGTAGTGCATTGCCAGCACATTTACTGTTGCTTTATTTTTGCCTGCTGATAAGGCAATAATATTTGAGATCTGGGCAGTTAGATTTGAAAAGTACTTATCTAGGGCACTGACCTCCAGTATTTTGCATCTTTTCTCACATCCAGGTGATTGCAGAATTCTGCTCATTTTAAGCATTTGCCTTTTGCTATTTCTTCCTCAACTTTTCTAGTAGCCGCAGCAAGTCTATTTTGATTCAGGTCTGTGTTGTTCATCTTTAATTGTTTATTTATCCTATTTCTCTCCTCAATCAGGAAATCAGCGTTAAGATCTTTCCAATATGGGACCTATGGTTTTTTTCAATTTACCTCTAGGTATATATCTATTTGCTGCTTTAATAATATTTTTTTGTAAGAATCAAAATGTTAACCTCAAGATCCCCATTCTTAAATCAAAGTTCATTCTTACACAGATCTCCTAAATAATGTATAAAGCCAGTCCAGTTTGCCTTTCTGAAGCTCCATGATGTCTTTTGTTGGTTGGCCAATTCTTCTCCGCATATTAAGGAGGCAAGAATAAAATGGTGATCACTCGTTTGTATTATCCTAAATTCTCCAGATACAAGAGTGCGATATTTGGTAACTGACAGCTGTGTGAGAGCTGATTGTGTGCCAGTTGATCTTCATAGATACATATTTTGTTTATCATTAATGATGGTCAGTCCTAAATCCATCAGAATGTATTCCACTTGCTGACTATTTGTATCCATGACATAATCACTTATACAATAGATAAAAGCATGTATGGGGAAGTAATAATTACTTACAATATATAATAAAAATGGTAGGGATATGTTAATGTATATTTAATATACATATCATTTATTTAAATAAGTTATAATAAATTTAGTTTAATGTAATAAATATGTTACGATACATTTTCACAACTGTTAAGGAACGCATACTCAACTAGCCCTAACAATGAAATATTCAAAATACAGTATGAAATAAACTGTTAATTTTTTATGTTTTAACAATATATCTGCTTATTCATTCCATAAATTAATATGACATGTTTCTAGTTTTAATACTGTTAAGACTACTAATTAATTTACAGAGACATGACAGGGAAAGATGTCCTTATTTTGCAATAACTTACTGCCCCATTCACATACTTTCCTTTTTATTACAGAAGGCTGACTGAAAAATTTTAAAACCAATTCTTTTACTTAAAATCAGAAGATTCTCTACTTTTTCAAGGCAGAACTTTTTCCACTGAAGTGCATTTTTATAGCATTTCATGGATGATTAAAAAACATGAAATAAGTTGTTTTATAATATCTCTTTTAGTACTCTGGCATAACATTTTTTGCTTTCTCATCTGAGAAGTACCTCTTTTAGTACAACTATTCAGAGTTCAGAATGCCCAACAATTAGATAGTATTGTCCACATTATACAAAAGAAATAGTGCTGACTTATTGATTTCACACTGTGCCAACACAGCAGCAACTTACAAGTCAAACATTGTCTTCAATCAGAACCCACTGTTTTTTGAGAAAATCTAATCTTTTCTGCTTCATGGCTCTATGCAAATGCTTCCCAGGATATTTGCATAATAGGTACAATTAATAGTCTGCCTATCAGTTGTTAATGCTGATATCTAGTATAATGGCAGTTGATGCCTTGCAAGAATATGCTTTGTTGACCAATTACATATTGCAATCTTTCAAATGGGTCACCCACTGAAATACTGAATTATAATTAAATGTTTCATCATCACATGTACACTGTAGCATTTCAACTGTTTTACTCTGACTCTATGTTTAACACAAGATCTAATCACACTATAGCCATATTTTCACAGAGATATATTTCTCATCCATTATAACAAGTACACCAGGGGCTTTTACTTTTTGTGACCTGATATTAAAGGGTATGATTGTCCAGCTGCAGGTTTAGACACACTGGTATATGGCTTTTCCAAAACAGAGTACAGATTTGCCACCTCTGATACTGGGGAATGAAAAATAGAAGCAATCTTAAAACTTTACAGATGACCTATATATATTCTTTGCAATATTACCTTTTAATCATTGATTCTCGGTTTGCTAGTATTTATATTCTTTCTACAGCTCAAATCATGAGAATTTTTTTTCACAGGTTCAAAAAGTGAACAATTAGAAAAAATTAGACCAATTTAGTTGAACTATACTACAAGAAAGATATTAAAATAATTATTTAGCAGTAAATAAATTCAACATGCTTACCTAGTAAATGCTTCTATTTCCACAAGTTTTGAGTTCATGTGCTTAAAAGTCATATGCACACCAAAAAGCTGCATTTGTTTGGACTTAAAGACCAAACATTTCAAGTTTACTCTTTTGAGAAGAAATACATGAACAATTTCAGAATCTAGGCACAAATATTTTTCAATATCTGCAAGATCTGAATATACAGAAGAAACATTTAGCACAATTCTTTGCTGTAAAACTTTCATAAGCAAAATATCTTCACAGCTAAACGCATCTAAAATTTAAGGAAAACAAATAAGAATTTATATTAGCAACTTCATCCAAATTCTGTAAAAAGAAACAACTATATCACAAATGAGGAAATCTGTGAATAATTAATAATGCATAAAAATACATTCTCTAAAATACTGTCTATAGTTTCAGGCAATTTTGATCTTTTCTAAAAGTGACTGTTTTATAGAAGTCAGCAATCTGTTATTGTCATTATCAATTTACTAAATAAATTTACTTTAGTCACAGCTTTTACAAGTGCACTAATGAAAAATACTGAAATAGAAGTACATTGGTTCATTAATAATCTTATATCAATAAAATTATGAATCAAAGTAGTGGAGACTACTTTGATTTACTACCTACTGGCAAAAAGTATATTAATAAAAAACACATTACTTTTCATCAATTTTCTAAAATATTCTAAGTAAATATTCAAAATGTGGGAAACAGATCTGTAGTGTAAAACATTAACACCTCACTTAACTAAGTTAAATGAAATTTTATCAGTTTTGTTCAATAATTTTAAAAACACTCATTTATTAAAATATTCATTGTCTGGAGTCTGTGAGTCCCTTTTGAGAGAGCAATACTGCAAGCAATATTTTCAATAACTTTTCATAATATTTCTAAATTCAAAATTTTTATTTATTTTTTTTTTCTAATTTTGTTTGTCAATTTTTATTTTTACATTTACAACCATTTAATCCAGGCTAATTAAAATTTATTAAATTGAAAAAAAAAAAAAAAGATATGCTTAGATGTATTAAACAGTCAACTTTAAAATGAACATAATTGATTGCAATAACAATGAAAGCAAAAATGAACTGCCTCTGGTGCCATTTAAATATTACTTCATTGTACAATACTAACTTTTTGACAGGAAATGAAAAATTTAATATAAGTAATATGGAAATGTGTTAAATAATTTAAAGAAAGCTATTTTACAATCCTTAAAATGCATACGAGATAAATTTCATGATGTTAAATGGCTAACCTTTACATGTTTTAATTGTATTTTTTCAACAAACAAGCAAATAAATCATATTGAATTAACAATTATTAATTTCAGATATAATTTATTCCATAAAAATAATTTTGCTACTACAATAAGAATTAGAAATGTAACTCTTTGATGTATGTAGTAGGTAAAGTATTTGGTACTTTTCAGTTACCAGAATGATACATAACCTCAAACGCAAATATTAGGGTAAAACATAGAGAAGAAATGGCAATTCTAATGGTATACAAAATTTCAAGTGCCTTAAAAAAAAGGGGCGAGAAGAAGAAGAGGAAAAATACAGAAATTTACAAATGAGAATGCACGTAAATATTCCAATTAGCAGATTTATAGTGATTCATTTCTAGTTACAATTCAACTTCTACGACAGTGAGCTCTTAACACATGGAATCAATAAACAAAGAATGCACAAACCTCTTGATTAGCATCTATTATGTAAACTTTCTTTTTGTTTATATGTTACATGATCTTCTGTTGCAGTGCAATTTCATAGCTTCAGTACTAGTTAAAATACAATTTCATTTTGTAGTTTTCTAAACAAAAATTTTCAGTATTGATAATAACTTTGACTTAAAACAAATATCATCATGATTCTTTGTCATTTGGCAATTGCCAGATTACGTAATCCACATTAATTACTTTGTAAAAAATCATAAAAGAGAACATTATTTATTGGATTAATGCATATTATTCAAGCACATCTGCCATGATGTTATATAGCTATTCATGAAGTATAATAAGCATGTTATCATAATTGGTGCTTTGATTTGCAATTATAGCTAATACTCTGTTACTCAAAGAGTACCATATATTTTAGTTTGTTAGTAAAATCAGATATTTTAGTGTTGGTGTGCTACTTACTTGACGGTGCTGAGGTTGGATTAGAAGTAATTGTTTCAAAGAATGCTACTGTAATTATCAATATTAATGTTCTTAAATGCTTATTTATGTTCTCAAAAATGCTAAATATTTTCAGTTTAATCTATAGAGTGGGATTGTGAGAATGTAGTTCACTATATTTAAAAATAGTTGGCATAAGTTACTGTACTGTGTATACACACATATATATATATATATATATATAAATATATATGTATACATAAATATTTCAGAAAACTATATAAGATTATTAAAAGAATGAATGTTTATACTGTAATTAATAGTACGTAGGCAATTTTCCGCAATATTTGTTGAGGAAAATTATAGCTGAGATCATAGTTATATCTCAGCAAACCTATGGTGCTTTGAGTAAATCATAAGTCTACGAGTGATTTCCCAGATTAAAAAATGGAGATGTGTCATATGAAGTCTGCTATGCCTTAGAGATTCGCTGACAAGCAGAAATGAGGAAAATATTGAGAAAGTGTGACAGGCTACTGATGAAGATCATTAAAATACCTTTCATTAAATTTCTAAAGAAACTCTGTCCATCTGACTATATCTGGAGAATAATAAATGGTGCTTGTTTCTGACTCACACTACTCACCAATCTTCTCACTCAGTATAGCTTTCTATTTCCACAGATTAAAAAAAGTTCTCAAAAAATAGTTCAGTATATTTAAAAAAAAAAAAAAAAATCGCAATTTAGTTATGTAAGTGAAATATGAGAAATTACATTTTCTTGAAAAATAATTCTGTATTAAGAATTTCTGTTTCCATATCTCCAGCAGTGGATAAAATGCTGGGAAAAGTGTACCAATACTGGTAGACAATACTTTGAAAAGTCTAAAATATATAAATGTAAAGTATAATATAACTGTTTAAAAATGATTCCGATTACTTTTCAATACACCTTCATATGTACAGTTTAACACATATAAAAAAATTTTTAGATGTAATCTAAAAATCTACAATATCTACAATCTATAATTTTATGTTCTGGAAGAAATAAACTGCGTGAGAGAAACAATTAGATCTCAAACACATTTAATTATTTAAAAACATCAAAATATTAGAAAAGAAGGTAAAGTGCATTATTTTCATATATATATACCACATATAATAATGCATAACACAACATGTAATAACTTAAAAAAACACTTATGAAAAACAAATGTGATAAATAAATACATATATACATTCAATACATTACACAGTATGTAGATATAAATTTTGCCATGAAAAATGTACTTAATCAAAACCCAAATTTTTTAGTACTTAAATTATTAATTATCAGATATAGTTTATGAATAAGTGCACAAGCATTAACATTGGCAATAAATCAAAAGTCATCAGTTCAGTAATCCCACTACAACAGAAGGAAAGTTATTAAAATAGATTAAATTTATTAAAAATTGGGAAACACACATTTCATCATACATATCATTTGTTAATTCAAATTAATAAAACTTTTAGGCATGAAAGTTCTGCTTGTTTCTAAGCATCATGACATAATTACATGATTGACTACTACATAAATACTGATTCTTGCTTCTTTTTTGGCTGTGTCTAAGACAATGACTTTTTGTTCATTCTTTCAGTTTTTCAATTTATTTGTTGTATTAATCAGCAGTTCAGGCAAATAAAATACAAAAACTTTTAAAAGTATATCCTTGATTACTATATACAACAGTTTATAAAAGAGTTCACATAACAATATTTCAAAACTTTTATGAGCAATGATATGAAACAATTCTTACCTTTTTGTTGCCCACAATTGAGAATGTCTGTTGATAAATTTATTGTTAATGGTAACTGGCTTTGCATTAATCGTTTCTCCTCTTCTGGTAGCAAAATTTCATTATTTAGTTCACTTGATGAGCCCACATACCATGACAAAACTGCATATGATTTTATGTTTCTCTCAGCAAAATTTGGAATGTTGACTAAATTAACAATAATTGTGAAATTTGTCTTTGAATTGACTTCCTTTACACTTCTATCATCAAATGAAACAGAGCAGGAATCATGCACAAAACACTTTTGTACGCATTGCACTGACTGAGCTTCTATAAATATTTTCAAAGAAGGATAGCATATTGTCCTTAAAAAGAAAACATTCATAAATAAATATATTGTTATAAAACAGGTTGCATGTTAATATAAAAGATATTTTTAAATAAATGTATGTAAGTCTTTAAAAATATGCTGTATTTAAAAGTAAAAGCATAAACAAGTTCCGCCTATATCACCATAGTTTAGGTTTCCCCCCCCCTTTTTTTTAAATCAGTAGTGACTGCTTTAGTTCCATAAGAAAAAGCATGCAAAACATTCTTTCTGAATGTTTTTACTGCCAAAACTTCTTAGATCCAGTTGTAATTTTCTAAGTTTACATAGCATTTACTATACCAGTTTGTATAAAAATTTACTGAATGCTTTATAACAGGGTTTCTTAAACTTTTTGGTGTGGGGACCATAATATTTACGAAAATTTTGTGGGACCTCAAAAGCATTGCGCAAATCCGACACACATGTGAGTGAAATTATCAGTTTCTTCACTTGTACTGTAATATACTATTGCAGTTTTAGGTCATTAATTTTAAAATTAAAATGAATAGCTCTATTATAAAATAAAGTGCCGAAACATTTTCATTTTTTCTTTGTCTGTATTGTCTTATCTGTATTTGTTTTCAGATACATTATGTAAAAATAGTTGGTAGTTGTAAAATTATTACATTAAGTTAAAGAAATATGAAAATTGCTAAAATTTTTCGCAACCCCCTACTGCAAGTTCCACAGTTTAAGAAACTCTGTTTTACAACATCTAGATCAGTGGTTCTCAACCAAAGGGTATTCCTCCCTAAATTTAAATAAATGTATTTTTTAAATTTTGAAAATGAGGGAATGATCAGCTGGAAATGGCGAAAGGGGTGCATGCACTAAAAAAGGTTGAGAACCAATCATGAGTTCAATTTTTAATTCATCAAAGAAAATAGGTCAGCCAAATATTTTAAAGAATTGGGAAAAAAAATCTCATGAACACACAAATATACATATATACATACAACCAAACACATACCATCAAGCCACTTAAACTTAGCTGCCACTTAGCTGGCTTAAATAAAGGGCTGATATAACTTACTCATAGAATGATATTTACACTAAAAGCATATATACTCATGCATATAATTATAGTAGGTATTGGCACTTTATGAAAACTTATGTCCTCTGGCACTGCTTTACAAAAGATCAAATCTTCCACAGCCTAATTTCTGGTTACTCAGCTTAATGCAATCTCATTAAAAGCATTCCAATATACTAGCTATTTTTCAAACTTTGGAAGGCAAAACTATATTACACATGTTATTTCTGTTTACTTGGACTGTATATTTATCATTACCTTATTTTTTGTGTTACTTTAAGTTCTATGCATTATTTGGCAAATTTTTATCTTATCTCTCTTCTTCTTTTTAAATTTGAGACCAGGGAAGCTTACCATTTTTTCATACATATATATATTAATAATAAACATGTCTTCTCAATGATTTATAAAATATTTAACAAGAATGCTCTATTTTCATAAAATGAGAGATTATATGTAAATGTACTATTCAGAATGAAATGTATGCAAGCCTCAGATGACAGAATTTTCAATTAAAACACAACTGTGACATTTGCATTCTTGGAAGTACGAACATTTAGAATTAAACTGATATTCAGTTTGCAAGTAGCATACAAAATGAATATCTGCATACAATATTATATGCAATATTAGCATATAGCAATACAGTCTGGAGCCAGGAGAAGAAAGAGCAGTAATAAATTAGCTTGTTGGTTTGCTAATGAATAATTCCTTCATTTATCATATTGTCAATATACTGTGATTTATTGTCATTTCTTTTTCAGTGTTATTGCAGAAAATTTTATTCACCCCTCAGCAACATTCATTTATTACAAATGCACCACCAAGCATTATAAACGATAACTGCAGTCAATTATGGAATGTTGCAAATCAGAATTTTGAAAGATAAACAAGTTCGATTTTTGGATTCTTAAAGGAAAAATTACCGAATCAAAATACAAATTAAGGAATTTTCTGAATAAAATAACCTTATCTTATACATATAAATCAAACTTTCTGTGTACGTTAGAGAAAGGCTTCTTCACTGTTTAGTGTATTGGCACCATATTTGACATGAATATTCTTCAACAACCTAGAAAAAATACCATAAAAACATCCTCCATAACCATTATTAAAATTAAGCGTCATTTGAAAATTCACACAATTAGTGTTATTAGATACACCTATGACTTTCAAGAATGATGGTAAATATTGCATGTTCTTCATATTTATTCTGCAACAAGACTAATAGGAAATGCGAGTACTAAAAATATTGGGTTGGCAACTAAGTAATTGCGGATTTCACTCATAGATGGCTTCAGTTGAATTTTTAGGTTTGCAGACGTAGTACAAATGTAAAACACATTTTGTTATTTGATAGTTGGCAATTCAGCTGTGAATCAGTAAAAAAAAAGTTTTTTGATCGGTTGCGTAGTTTTCGTTTGACGTTTGTTGAAAAATGGAAAATCAAAAGGAACATTTTCATCATATTTTGTTATTTTATTTCCGCAAAGGAAAAAACGCATTGCAAGCTCATAAAAAGTTATGTGCTGTTTATGGTGACGAAGCCTTAAAGGAACGGCAGGGTCAAAATTGGTTTGCCAAATTTCGTTCTGGTGATTTTTCACTCAAAGATGAAAAACGCTCTGGCCGTCCAGTTGAAGTTGATGACGACCTAATCAAAGCAATAATCGATTCAGATCGTCACAGTACAACACATGAGATTGCAGAGAAGCTTCATGTATTACATATATGCATTGAAAATCACTTAAAACAACTTGGCTATGTTCAAAAACTCGATACATGGGTTCCTCACGAACTGAAAGAAACGCATTTAACGCAACGCATTAACAGCTGCGATTTGCTAAAGAAACGTAATGAAAATGATCCATTTTTAAAATGACTGATAACTGGAGATGAAAAATGGGTTGTTTACAACAATATCAAGCGGAAAAGATCGTAGAGCAGGCCAGGTGAACCAACTCAAACAACATCAAAAGCTGATATTCATCAAAAGAAGGTTTTGTTATCAGTTTGGTGGGATTACAAAGGAATTGTCTACTTTGAACTCTTACCACCCAACCGAACGATCAATTCTGATGTCTACATTGAACAACTAACGAAATTAAACAATGCAGTTGAAGAAAAGCGGCCCGAATTGACAAATCGAAAAGGTGTTGTATTCCATCATGACAATGCAAGGCCACACACATCTTTGGTCACTCGGCAAAAATTATTGGAGCTTGGTTGGGATGTTTTGCCACATCCACCATATAGTCCTGACCTTGCACCATCTGATTACTTTTTGTTTCGATCTTTACAAAACTCCTTGAATGGTAAAAATTTCAATAATGATGATGATGTCAAATCGTACCTGATTCAGTTTTTTGCTAATAAAAACCAGAAGTTTTATGAACGTGGGATTATGATGCTGCCTGAAAGATGGCAAAAGGTCATTGATCAAAATGGGCAATACATTACAGAATAAAGTTATTTAGTTCCATGAAAAAATTGTCTTTGATTTTCTAAAAAAAATCCGCAATTACTTAGTTGCCAACCCAATAGTATTGTAGTTAATTCAAAAATAGCACCATTTGGACACAAAATACAAAATATGCATTAAAAATTATTCTGTGATATAGTGGTATCTTGCAGAGTCAGAAAAAAATCCAGCAAAAGATAGAAGCCAAAAAGAATACTTCAAGATTTAATTGCTTAATGCATAGCAATCACAAAAACTACATACAGTATTCTAAATATATTTTGCTTTTATTTCTGCTCCTTACTTTTGCTGGCACTATCATATTCATGCTTCAGGTTATTTATAGACATTAATAGTTTTCAAGAACAGCAGCATCTAATAGCACATCATTTGTGGGCATAGAAAATATATAAGCATAATTTAAATATTTGCCTTCTCATTTGCCAACTTAATTAATAAAAATGATGAGAAATGCTGTTTAATTTTTTCAAGAAATTACATAAAGATACAATACCATTACTTTTTGATACTAACTAGATAAATATATATGGTTAAAATACTACTTTTTTGGCTGGTATATTATGAATTATGAACTGAATGAGTGAATGGTAAGCTTATTTGGTTATTTAGCATTTTTTACATTATAAAATATATACCTGTATAATGTTTTTTAAGGGAAATACAATTTCTTTAAAAATTGCTATAAAACATTTAAATACGAATTCAGTTTATAATGATTAGGGAAACATGTAATACAAAATATGAAATTAAAAATACATTTTATTTAAATTTGAATCTGAATAAAAAGTGCAATTTTGAATGATATATATTTCATTCATATGGAATTTGAGAAATTTAAATAATTCAGTACATCAATTAAATACCAATTTAGTTATCTTTTCTATGTTTCTTCACTACAGAAAAACACGATGGAATTAATCCTTTTGCAGCTATTCTCTAAAGTAAGGTGTTGTTGCTGCAATAGATCAAATGCCAAAAAGGGGAGTGGCATTTCTTAGAGAACCCAAAAATAGAATAACTTTACAAGGATTTTTCAGTTATATAAAAGATAATTATGCATATCTGCATACTATTCTCAGTCACATATATAGAAGAAAAGTTATCCCTTTCTATTAATACATGAGAACTGAGGTAACAACAATGATATTTTAATCATTAAAAGAAATTAACTGATTAATTTTTTAGAATTATTCAGAATCAAATAAAGCACAATTAAAGTTTGGATTTTTTTTTATAATCATTATCCATATTTAAGGAAAATGAAAATTGAAATGAATGAAAGTTAAAAATAACTTTCACTAAAATTTACTTCGACAAACTAAAATTGGGCGCATTTTTTCTATGAATGCTCTTTATAATACTGAATATAGTTTATGGAAAATGAAACACATACCTTTCACTTTCATTGCTAAATATCCAGCACATCATCAAGTGATGATTAATCAATCTTATCCAATGTTTATTTAGCTTCACAACTGGCTCATTTTGTAGTGGAATTTTACTGTGTTTATTGGAATTTTCATCCTTGTGCAGAATTATGTCAACCAAAGACTCTTGGAAAGACTAATAAAATATATAAACAATTATACATGAAATTCCATACAGAATATTGAAAATTTTCAAGTAACAAAGCATAAAAGGGCATTAATGTGATGATTTTACATAACTAACACATTCAATTTCAAAAAAACATATTCGTAAAATTACAACTTATGGTCAACCAATTTTGCAATTAATTAAAATTAATATCCATTTGGTTAAATTTACTCTACTAGAAAAATACTTGCAAAAGCATTCAATATTTTAATCACACGCAGTACTTTTACACTACAAAATATATAGGATAATTACAGTTACAATAATATTCCTTTTTGTCATTATTTATGTTTTATTTTTCATGTTATTTTAAAGTATCATTTGAGATTACAAGCACGTAACATAGGAAGATTAGGTATTTTATATATATAAACAGTGGTGTTCACATTGTTACATATTAAATTTTAAGAACAAGAAAAGAGAACAATGTCTTTGATGTAGTTTTTTAATGAAATTGTTCTGTTTTTCCCCAACAGTAAGTTCAGTTTTGCCTTTAGAATCAACGGTTATTCACTATGGTTAACTTCCGAGGAACTGAGATAATACTGGAGACAATATCTAGAGTTAACTCAAAGTTGTGGTTAATCTGAAAGTAGTGAAAAAAGTGCAAGAAACAGGAATAACTTTATTATAATTAACATAAAAATACTATTAGGGGTTAGCAATCACATTAAAGTTGAGAAATAAGTTTATTTGGATTAAATAATCATTCAGAATGAAAAGAACACATAATAAATAATAGAAGAATAAACATCACTAGAAGTAAAGAAATTAAGTTAAAAATGGCTGCAACTATTTTACATTATTATTTGACAGCCAAGAAATTACTGTACATTTGATTTCTTTTTGCTGTTGAACAATTTACTTTTAACTGATGATTTAATTCCAAATCATGTACGATTAAATTACATACAAATATACTAGAAATATTCTAGTACAGATATAATCTGTACTAGATGGGTAGCTGGCAATTTGATTAAAAAGTAAAAGACCACATTTTATGAATGCGAATACTGTAACAAATGAACTCAAACAATCTGAATCATACAAAGTATTGAACGTCTACTGAATAGGAAGGGTATTTTAAAATGGCCATTCAATTTTTCACATTTTTATTAGTTTAAAATAAGATTATTAAAGTTTTCAAAAAACAAAATTTAATAAAAGTATTGTAAAATAATACAAAGAAAAGGAAAACAAAGTTTAAACTTTTATTTAATTTATAAAAAAAAAAGTTTTAGAAAATATCCCATGGAATTCACTTTGAATATCATGATTCTAAAAACCAGTCAGACAATAACACAAGGCTCTGGTGGATCATTTGGTTAAGATAGAATTTATATGAGAAATTACTCATCATTATACAATGGATGCTCATGAATTTGAACCTTCAGTTAATTCAAACTAATCCAAAGGCTCCCAAAAACTTGTATTGGAATTAAAGTTAAAAATATATCATTAATTCAAACTAAAAATTTGAAAAAAAGAAAAATTCTTTGTCCTCTATTAACAGAGAAAATACATGCTGTTTATTATTTTGTGTGTCAAAATCATGCGTATTTCTTTTCTGTATAAAGAGGCACATGCCTGCATTCTTAGACTATTGCATTTCTACTAAACCTTAGTGGATATTATCCTACAATCCACCTCTTATTAGTGGTTATCCTTAACACAAACAAAGCTTCCTGGCCTAACCTGTTTCCTTGGATTCATTCAAAACCCTTTATAAATGGGTCGGAGTAGGGGGAAAATCATTTATTAATTTTCTTAGAATTTCAGAAAAAAACAGTTTTTCCTACAAAGACAGCCGCGCCAGTTATGCCTGTAATATAGAGAAGTTAATGTGCTCTAGTTTTAATTCCTCAGTACGTGGTGTGAATGTGTAAAAATTCAGGATGTCTACACATGGAAAGTAGAAACACATGAAAAATGCATCCCAAGAAGATCTAGAAAAAGCTCTACTGCTCTGATTCCAGGAGGCTAGATCTCGAAAGTTTCCAATAAATGGACCCCTATTCCAGACATGGGCTGAAGAACTGGCAAGTTGAATGGGTACTGAAGATTTTAACTGCAGTAATGGATGGGTTTCTCAATTTAAATCAAGGCACAATATTTCTTATCAAACTCTATGTGCCAAAGTTCTGATGCAAATGAAGACATATGCACTAATTTTGGTAGGAAACTGCCAGGGCTTTTCTCTACTTACCTGCCAAAAGACATTTTTAATGTAGATGAAACTGCATTTTTTCATAAACTCTCGCCAAACAAGACATTACATTTTAAAGGGGATGCTTGCATAGGAGGTAAAAGCACTAAACAGAGGATTACAGATTTAGTTTGTGCTAATATGGATGGAGCAAAAAGCTTAAATCATTAGTAATTCGAAATTCCAAGAATCCACTGTGTTTTAAAAGAATTCGAGCACTGCCAGTCAATTATGTATCTGATACAAAAGCATGGGACATTCTTCAGTAACTGGTTAAAAGGAAAAGATACGCAGCTTTTGAGGGAAAAGCATAAAATTCTTTTATTTGTGAATAACACAATCTGCCACAATAACCTTCCAGAATGAATTCCATGCAGGTTGCATATTTGCCACCAAACACAACAGTATAGCTACAAACAATGGATCAAGGAATCACTCAGAATCTTAAAACAAATTATCATAAGAGACTCTTACAACAAATAATTTTTTCTTCAGATTGTGGTGAAAACTACAATATTATTCTGCCGACAGATATAAATGATCTATATTGCCACATGGGATGCTGTTAAAGAAAGTACATTTGCAATTTAGTAATTGCTTTCATCATGCTAAATTAAGCATGCTGAATAGAGAAATCATATCGACGAATGTGATGATACTGATACACCTTTTCCTGAATTCAAAAAATTTAAATGTGATAACATTACTTAATTTTTCTGATTATGTAAGGCTAGATGAAGACTTGCCTGTGAAAAACTGAGTGATGATGACATAATAAAAACTATCAGAGAAAATGAAAAAGAAGAGACCTTATCGGATTCAAAAGAGAATGCAGAGACTGTTAAGCATCCTAACAATCAAGCCGTTACACACTCTATAAAAACTCTGAAACTATTTATTCAGATTGAACTTTCCTCTGAAAATGAATTCAAATGTTTACTTTACAAGATCTTAAATCATTCTGGATACTGAATGTCTGGATTTAAGACATTATACTGTATATTGCATATAACTGTGCCAGAAAAGAATAAATATATTGTACTTATAAAACATAGTTACAGAGAAGGTAATAGCTTGTTAGCTTCATTATACATAACTATTACAGCTAAAGTCATTCATCTCTCAATGATTAAAAGTAACTAAAAAGAAAATTTATTTTTTCTATTAACATAATTTACATAAACTATTAGTAAAAATAAGAATAAAAAAATTAAGCCATTTTCTCTTCCATAAATAAAAAAATAATTATCAAAATACTGCTCACACTATATATTACATTTTAATACATTAGAATTTAATGTTCTTACATTTACACAGCATTGATCTAAATGTTTGTCAATCAGTGTATAATCATGCAGTTTATACAATGCATCAAAGGTTGCAGCTATCTTCTGGGATATTTCAAACTCTCGTGCAGCAATTAACTGCTTCCCATTCTGTTTAAAAAATAAAAATTAAAAGAAAAGAAAAGATTATTACAGCTTGGCTTACATTTTTTGAGAATTTATCTTTTCTTCCAAGAATAATTGATAACAAGAAAGATACATTTAAATACTTCAAATATTTTGTTTTAATTTATTTAATTGCAGTTTCATATATAACTTTGGTAGGCTGAATCCTTCTTTCTTCAAAAAACCCGACAGGCTGCACAAATCTCTTCTGCAATGAATTACTGATAAGTGAAGTTTATTTGTAATATCTTTTATTTTATTTTAAACACTAACTTATTTATTTACTTCATCTTTCACTGGGGCTGGACAAAAATAGAGGAAAAAGTAAACTTTGGAAGCTGCATAGAATAATCAATTTAGTTCACTACTGAAATTATAAATTCAATTAGTTTACCTAATTTCTTGGCACCTTCAAATGAATTACATTATCTCAATAAATCATTAATAATAAAATAAGAGGTTAGTACCTTTTTATTACATGCATTGCATTTGTTTATTTCTTACAAATAATTAAACAATACCCTAGTAAATAAATCTTCATGTTTCAAAGAACCATAAGACTAAAAAAATAAATAAAATAAAATAAATATAGAGTTACTGGGCAGACCACAAGATAAATAAATAATAAAAAAAAATAATACATACAATATTTATCATCAAACACATTTACTAATTTCTAGATTATCATAAGATAGCGGCCAGACTACACCTAAAAAATTTCCTTAAAGGATAATAACACACACAATAAAGTAGATTCATGTACTGGAATTTTGAACAACTATTAATTCATTAGTACAAACATTTCAAAAATCCTTAAACAGGGATTTATAAGAGACAATGGTACCTGCCCTACTATTATTAGTTCAGTTTAATCTAAAACATCTAATTCCAATTACAAACATGTGTAAATGATTAATTTGAATTACTATTAATGATACAAATTTAGCAATACTGTTAAGTATTCTCTATAATACAGAATCTAAATTAGAGTTTTTAACATTATGTACCTTCAGTTTAACAGAAGAATTCAAACTACTTCCTTAACCCTAAAACTTCTAACTGGAAAATAAAGCAACAAAAATTTTGACTCACAGAATATAAATCCAAGTATCACCAGATTACTTTCTATCTATATAAGTCCTCAGGGAAAAGCTGAGCCGCACATGTGATGAAAACTTGGGGTTCCATCCAATAATTCATAATTAATGCACGAATGTTATCAAGAAGACGGGATGACTGCTAATAATGCCTTACAAATTATCAGACTAACAGAGAACTATAACATTTATTTTCCAGTTGAACAGCAAGAGAAATTTCAGCTAATTTACAGTGAAGGCTTGTCCAGGCCTAAACGTAGGCCTTCACCACTTGTGCAGGAAAGCACCCAGATCTTTTTTTGTTACTTTTAATAATTTTAGATCAAACTGATTTTTACTTTCCCACATGCCTGGAAGAAATCTCAAAAATAGTTTTTTAATATCTTTTATTTTCTTTTCCTTTGAAGTGCTCCTTATTTCTATGATTGGCTGCTAAATACTGGTAATATTTCAGAATATTCCTTCACCATTAGGATGCTAAAATGACATGAACAGATGCAATGGTTTTCAGGAATATCCCTAGTCCTGATGCCTATGAATGGTTTTTTCAAATAGATAAAATGATTTAATACAAGACTACACATATATGTCCTATACCAATAAGGAACTAACAAGAAGAGACCACACCTTTATACTTGCACACAATCAGTAGCCCTTCTCCCAATCCTACCCCTGAAATTTTGATTCATCAGATTACACTGCCACATTCCATTGCTCTCCCATCTATTTTTGATGGTTTTGGGTTTGTTTACTCATATTTTTTAGTTCCATGACAAAATGTAAGAAACAGATATAGTGGGTGGGGCATTAGAATTTTTCATGGATATAGATCCACAGAACTAATTGTGCAGCTTTGCTCCAACTTTAAAGGAGAACATCCTTGGGGATTGAACTGAGAGTCTCCTACCTTCTTTTCCTACCATCAAATTACTCAAAAGGACCTTTGGCTAGCCAGTATGTGAAGTACCCCCATGCTACACAAACCAGATACACTTACAAACATCCATGTCTTCATCAAGATTCAAAACCAGGCAACATCGCCAACAACTATACCGATCAGAGCAGCCAAAACATAATAAATATGAGATAAAACAATCAGTTTTTTTCAGAAATGTTTTGTGTTGACCTATACTGAAATCTGCAACAATTTCACAAAAAAAGCAGTCTGTCTACCAGTCATTATGATCATGACAACCATAGAAAGCTCTGTACATCAATAAATGATGTATTTGCTAATTTATGGTGTGAAAATGCCATAGTACAATGCTCAAATTAAACTTTTGATACTTACACCAGGGAAAATTGAAGTTTTGCATAACTTGAATATTGTATGAATAATCCTTCTCACAGATGACTGAAATGCAATGTTCAGAAACAGATAATAGATCTCCCTTATTTTCTGATCTCCCTTATTTTGACATATGGGAAAACTGCATGTTTTGGATGTACTTTATAGTATATTTTGAATAACAACAAATCCATGCATACACATACCATAATCATGTTTGAGTACTTGTGAACTTACACACTTTATATATGACCCTCATTTCACTGAACAGTATCCACTCTAAAAATGTAAATATTGGTGGTATGGAATTTCATTTTCTTTTTTCATAAAATTTCTTGTTTCTTATAAAATGCTTCTTTTTATTATTGATTATTACAATGCCTATGAGCCATACAACCAACTAAGTAAAAGCATTGGCCAAGTCACAAAATTGGCAACTTTTTGGGGGGGGATGAAGATAATCAGAAAGTACTTGACAACCAACAAATTGTAGCCAAGCTGAAAGAACAACTATTCTAATATTAATGTTAAGTCCTTAGGCTGCTCAGAAGCCATGCGCAACTGATATGCAGTGTGCCAGTAACAAACATATACCAATTTGCAAAACTGGAGGCCCTGGGTAAAATTTATTATGAAAGACCCCATTAAAGATGATTTGCAGTAACATGTTCCAGTGAAATTATTGTTCATCTTGATGCTCACTGCCACATATGAGTTTACTGAAGAAGTCAAACAATAAGAATCAGCATTATATATGTAAATTTTGCAAGACTAGTTTCGATGGTTTAACTACAGAACCACCTTCCGCAGCTACCAAAGTGTGGGGAAGGGGATCCCCACTTTACCCTTGGTGTTTGACTTCTCCAATAATTATTATTCAGCATGTTATAATCTAAATCCATGAGTTTGTCACTACATTAATGAAACACTTCTCTCTCTCTCCATAAATACATGTGTATACACATACAGCTTTACATTTAAAAAATACCATAAAATGATTCAGTGACCCTTTATAGTGCAGGTTTAGAGCATGTGCCTCATTTTTCTCTGCGGAAATCAGGCCTTATGTATACAACTTCTCTTTCAAATGCTGATTTTCCATATTAATTAATTTTTGTGCATCGTAACCTTTTAAGCTTCACACAGCACATATGTAAAGGATTTAAGTTGGGGATGATTAAAATGAAATTACAGTTGATTGCAAACTAAGAATGCAAAACAATTGGATTCCATCAGCCAAAGCAACCCAGAGCTATTTAACTAATATCACATAATTTCAGTTTAACAACGGGATTTGCATAATCTTACAAACTAATCACTTATGCAGCCAGCTGCCTAGAACAGTTATTATAGAAAGAAATACATATAATAATTTTAACGAATCTAGCTAATGTAATTTTATAGATCCAGCTTAGTAATTAAATAATAATACTGCTTTTAAATAATTTAGTTTGTTAATTAACACAGAATAAAAGAAAAGTTAAATATCTTATGCTTTGGCAAACGATAATACACTGCCATGTGGAGGATAAAAATACTTTAATTCAAGCAGTGTCACATTTCTTTTAAATCATTGAGTGTTTTGATTAACTTCAAAAGACAAATATATTGCATTTTTGTCAGATGGTAAAACATTTCTTTTATAGTTTTTCTTTCTGAGTTTTCCAATAAAAATTTGAAACATAAACATCTTATTAAAGGCTACACGATTATTTGTTTTGCTGAGTTTTTAATCAAACGTTCCTTAAATTTGCCCCAAATTTGAAATAAGTTAAAAACAAATTCAAAATTTTAAAATTTGGGCTTTGAGGTACCCATACTCGGGTGGAAGAACGCATTCAAATTTTGGCGGCCCTAGGAGCTGCTGTTTTTTGGCAATGTGATGAAACTGAACTTAAGTATAACATATTTATGCTTCAGATCTAATCAGAAAACTCAGCAGTATAAAAGAAATGTGTTGCCACTTGGCAAAAGACAAATACTTTGCAGAGTGGAAAAATAAATCTTTTAAATCATTGGGTTTTTAATTACATATGGTACTATTCTGTTATCAGGACTGGATTCAGAAATGCATGCATGTATGTATGTATGTGTGTATATCATGCATACATGAATGCATCCATCCATCCATGCATACATACATTTCTGAATACAGTCCTGATAACAGAACAGTATGTTAAATGTTCCTTAAATTTGCACAAAAATATGCTAACTAAAACTAACATTTTTTTAATTCAAAATTTGGGCTTTGAGGTACATATGTTCAAGTGGAAAACTATGTATGTTCAAAATTTAGCTGCTCTAGGTGCCACTATTTTCTACAGAGCAGAGAACATACAAACATACATATATACACACAGATTCTTCATTATTTAATAGAAGAGGCTGATACAATTGGGTGTTATGTCACACATACCACTTCATTTAATATCCATTGAAATGCAGTTTTTTGCAAACATATAATTTTTATATAATGAACTGTATATCATAATAAACTCCTCCCCAAGAAATTTATTATACAAGTATTGAAATAAAATTATATTAGACACTGGTATAAAATGCAGTACACTTTTTGCCTGTCTTTTAATGTATGAAGTATATTATAAAAACTTTTTTTTTTATGAACTATTTTAATAACTCAGCTTTGATAGTTACCTAACATTTCCCATTATTGAACCATCATTTAATCATCTTTATGTTGAATAATCAAGACTGCAATATTTATTAAAACTATTTTATTAATCATTTATTTATACTGTTACTTGATAATTAGTTATTTGACTGAAATAGAAGATATATAATTTATTTATATTTTTATTAAAGTCTTAAAATCTTCAAACAAGTGTTTTGTAAGTTGATCATAAAATAACTATAAAAGAACATTTATAATTTTTTACTGATTATAAAGCAAGATTCATTATGCAGCTGCAGAATTTAAAAAAAAAATTGTACCAAAAATTAAAAAAATCACTGCATTAAAAAAGATAGGAAAAGTAGTTATGCAATGACTTCATCTTTTGGCAAAAAAGCAAACGAATTTATAAAATGCTTTCAGGCATTTTTAATATTAAGTAGGGTACTTCTCAAGTCAAATAACTTTTCATGCTTACACATACTTTGGTTTGTTTAATTGAACCTTACAAAAAATAAATAAATATATTCTTGTTTATATATTAATAAATAATAAACTCAAGAGAAAATTACTTGAATTTTCTTCTGCAATCCCGATATAGTTGCTTTGAGACATTCATCAGGAATAGAACTTTGATCTCCAATATCCTACGAGGCATTTGAGAAGAATATTGAATAGGATATAAAATATTTAATAACATAATCATTACATCCACATGAATAATAATACAATAAAAACAATGTTAACTTACTTCATTCTAAGTGCTAATCATTCTTTTCTTATTTTTTAAGAATTAAATTAAATTTTTTTTTTCTTTTCCTAATTTTGCTGCTCTGTTATATGCTCATAAAATAAAAATACAAAAAGATATATTATATTAGTGTAAATGAGAAAAACAAAGGAAAATAAAATTTTATCTCATGAAAAACTTCTGGGCATAGTTTTTTTTCCCCCAAATTTACTTAAAAAAAAAAAAAAAAAA
>KK120421.1:369672-387397 GCA_000611955.2 Stegodyphus mimosarum | reverse complement strand
AAAAAAAAAAAAAAAAAAAAAAGAGAAGAATACACATACATATATCCGTACTATTTTTTCAAAGTCTATATATGTGCATGTGTGAGTAAGATAAAATGTAAATCAAAATCCTAACTTTAATATGCATTAATTCCTTAACTCTCTATTTTACTTTGGACATTCCACTTTACATCCTAAAAATAGTATCTAGTGATACTAAACCTCTCTAGATAGCATCATTTCAAAATCAGTAGCCATTATATGACTCTTACATAAGGCTCATGTTGCAGATAACTGATTTAACCTTTCCAAAATCAAAATGCACAAGATGACCCAACATTCAAATGACAACTGCCCAAAATTGTGATGTTGTTTTCTTCCCTTCCCCCTTAAGGTATGCAATAGCAGATGTAGTCTCCCCAAATGCATTGTATCATTTTATTGCAGACAGCTTGTTCTAAAAGGATTTATTCGTATTTGTGGTTTCTTATCTTTATTTGTTAGGAAATAGAGAGGATGTCATTTGAAATCTTCACACCTCTTTGTCCATTAATGCATGGGGAGGGGAGGAAACTGCTGTGAATCTCGAAAGGCATTTGGGGCGCTTCAGTATTCCAAGCATACAGGTTAGCAAAGGCTTTGATTTTCAAAGAGTTAAGGCTTCAGCCAGTAAAAAATTTTGAAGCTTAAATATTATAATACAATTCAGATAAAGCAAACTGAAATGAACACTATAAACCAAAACCCAAATTACTTTAAAACCAATCTTCATCTTGGAACACAATATTGCTTCTGCTTTTTAGTCTAGTTGGTCTGCTACTTTTCTTCTAACTCTAACATCACAAATCTAAAAAGTTCTAAACTAGGCAGGCTTACTGTGTCACTTTATTTGAGTTGGCTTACAGAAATATTTGTTGATTAGAAATAAAGAGTATTTTCTAACTAGAAATAAAGACTAGTGTCTGTCTTCTATATCAAAATAATATACTATATACAGCCAATTTCTTACTGAATTTTAATTGGCAATTCAAATGACTTACACTCATCTTAATAAAAAGCTTTTTTGGCATAATTCTTACTAGAGAAAAAGACAAAACACTATCACATTTATTAATTATTGTTAACTGATCCGAAGTAAGTTTGCACCCCTTGAAAAGTCAACTAATTTCCGGTTAATAATGATAGTTATTTAGTTTGTTGGTTCCATTTTCACTTTTATTATGTGTTTTAATGTTTCCATTTTAATACATTCAAGATTCCATTTTACATATGCTAATGAGTTACTTCATTTCAATAGAATTCTAATTATTTTTTCAAAGGCGTTAATATATTAAAAAATATATTAGAAAACAAATAATTATTTTATTTCTTTGCAGCTTTAGTGCAAGTAATAGGCAATTTATTACAATTGATTAACTCATATATATATATATATATATTCACACACTTGTGAGAAAACAATTTCATAAGGTTAAGAATAAATAAAAATTTTAAAAAATATTTAATTGATTCCTGCCCTTGAGTTGTAAGGGACTGAATTTTTTAAGAAATTATATATATATATATATATATATATATATATTATTATTATTATTATTATTATTGAAAAGATTATCCCATCCTAGGAAAAATTATTTAGGGTATTAATATTGTCTCAAGTTAACTAGGAGTAAAAATAATTAATCATCCTCTGCTTTATGCTTCCCATAGAACTTTTCAAGGGGTTGGTATTTAAAACATTAAACTCAGATGATTAATATGAGCTGGACAATGCTTTGTTCTTCCTGCCATAATGAGACTCAAATTGCTGCTAACCTATTGTCTAAAAATGCTAAATAATATTTCAAATAATCTCATCATGACATGAGGGACCCCGATGTAGCTTTGGCACACTAATAGTTAGAAGAAAACAATAAAAATAAATAAGCAAACTAAATTGAAATGCAAACTTATGCAAAAACAAAATTCATATAAAGATAAATATCTAGAAAAACTGTACACAAAATATTCAAGAACGTTATTCCACTTAAAAAATTATGCAAATGCACAAATTAGTCCTAAAAACTAAATTATTTAAAAATGAAGCTGAATTATGGAGACCTTCTGAATTTTAACTTGGGTAAATGGAAATCTAAAATTGCAATTTCTTCTGGTGATGGAATACATTAAAGAACTATTATTCCTGTTTTTACTGGAATACTAAAAATATATATATATATATAATTAGGAAATGCATTTTTTAGTAAAATTGTAAATAGGAAACACAGCAGAAAGCACTTATGTTTGCAGACTTGTGTGGCAGAGTACAAAATGACTAAATATACCTTAAGTTTAAACATGAATGAAAAGATGATTGCATATTCTGTAAAAATCTTGACACCATAGAAAATGAAGGATGGTAAAGTAACTGGTATTCATTACAAAAGTTGCTTGGTGACTTTTTTCTTAAGGGAATGCAATTTGGAGAGCTTTTGGCTGAAAACTGTAGTCCATTATTATCCATGTATTTTTTAACAGAATTCTTCCAAGAAATGAACATGCTGCTAAAACTAGTTAAAGATGACCAAGGTGAAACAAAATGGCAAATGGTGCTAGATGAAATGAAATTCTACTTTAAAACCAAATCTGGCAAAAGCAGATGAAACAGAAAGATACAAAGTCTAAAGTCTTCACGTAATTGAGTTTTAATACATCTTGAAAATAGTCGGCTCTTTGTCATTAAAAGGAAAGTACCAGATTAATTTACAACTATATTAAATAAAATACAGTAAGATTACTGACATATTTTACAGAGAGATTACTACTTATATATTTACAGAAAACACCATGTAAAAGCCATTCTTCTTTATTAGCGTTTCAGTTTAGAGTAAATTTATCATATTGCTATTAACATGCAGTTTACAATATGTAGTTAATGCTTGCTTTTTCAAGTGCTTGGTATAGTTTAATTTTGGGAATTGCATTTTCTATTAGCAGATTTACTAAAAGCTTAAATGTGGGTGAAAGGGTAAGTTTCCATATACTGTAAAATTTTTGAAATTGTTAATGTTTTACAATTAGTAATGTTATATATACACTGCTAGACATCCAAAATGCAATACAAAGAAGAACAAGAGGTATCAAAGCTAAATTTATTTCAGAGATTACACATAGAATGAACGTTAATTTATTTGAAATACAGCCTTCTTTGAGGTAAGGAAAGTGAGAAAATCAGTAATGAATGTTGCCTCCACATTTGTCAATAACCCCTGCTACACAATGCAGCAGTGAGTGAAAGAGGCTTTGGATGTATTGTTAGGGAATGGCAGCCAATACTGCTCCACAGGTAACTAAAGTTCATCTTGTGTACCCGCAGGTGCGGCACCCTCCCTTCATTGACCAGGCATGTTCGAGGGATCAGGAGAATGGGCAGGCCAGAGTAACAATGCAATATGGTGGACTAAAAGAAAGTTTGAATACAGTACAAAGTCCGAGATCCAGACATCCAATATCTGGACCTCAAAGCCACCAAAAGCCTCTTCTTTTTTTTTTTTTTTTTTTTTTTTTTGTATGCTTTATGAATGAGCACTTGATTTTTTTGCTTCCATAATAAAACATATAGAGAGAGATTCTTAATTTCACTTCACTAAATAAAATACCTTGTTATTGAGGAAACAATTATTTTATCATAAATTTGCGCAATGAATAATTTGGTTGCACATTTTTGGTATCTGTTTGGCATACATCACAAACCAAAACATTCCAGACATCCAAAATGCAAAATGTTTCTATGTAGAGAAACATTGTTGATTTTATGCCTACTAATATTTTATACTCCTAACGCCAACATGTCAAATCATTATTTATTATATTTTGCTTTCATCACCACATGTTTATCAGCATATGACAACTTGAGTAATGAGTCATGCAGCAATGCCTAAACAGGTTTTTAAATATTAGTAATTGCATAACAAAGAGTATGGTGACCTTTTATATTAGCATTATGCTTCCTGATGATTAAAGTTAAATATGCTAACAAACGTTGATGAGGAAAAATTTAACAAAAATTTCTTTCCATATGCTAAAAATAGATTTTTTTCATTATGCTCATATGCCAAAAGATTACATTTAGTGCTATATGAATTAAGAATAACTGATTTGTTTTATTCAAATAAACCCAGAACCCGCACCAGAGCTTATATGTCCAAATTTAGGGAAGACAACATTTTTTTTAATTTAGAGAAGCACTGAGCAACAAAACTAAGGGATGCCAAAATTTTTGAACTTGATTGGAGAATTTAGGACCCACAGAGACTGCATCAGACAGTAAGATATCTAGTGCCAGCCCTCAATAAGCCTTAAATATATGTGGAAATTTATTTATTCAGGACTCAGATAAGTCTTAAGCACACGCAAGAAATATACATAAGTATAATAAATAACTAAACTAATACATTTCATGCTTAATTGTCTCTGTGATAGAAGCAAGACAAAATTTAGCGGAATAACTCGTCTTCCATCACCAATATCATGCTATAGTCAATAATGTATACCAGACGCTATTAAACTAGGCTAAAATTATACTTTACCGATTCCAAGGAATTTCAGTTAATATAGCAGATTTTGCTGTTCCTTACCTTTCTGAATTGACTCCGCTGATTATTTTTTGCAGGCTGTTATTATTACAGCAATTTTATAAAATTTAAAATTTGAACTTTTGATTAAATTGAAATAATTCTGGATCTGCAACAGGATCTAAAAATTTAACAAATTAAATTTAAAAAATTATTCGTTATGCTAAAAGCGATGACTGAATGAGTCAGACAGCATCGCAGCGAGGGCGTGCCATTGACGGGTTCAATGCTAAAGGCTCAAGCCAAAATATTTCATAAAGAAATGAACTTAAAAATGAATGCACATATTTGACAGGCTGATTAAATAAATTTAAAAATCACCATGGTAAAAGGCAAAAATTTCCGGTGAAAATGCTTCATCTGAAATTGAAGCTGAACTATTTGCAGATGAATTAATTGAACTCATTAATAAAGAAAAGCTATCTCCAGAACAAATTTACAACTCTGCTAAAACTGGTCTGGCCATGAACTGGTTCCATGTAATACCTTGGCAACCTCTACAGAAAAGGCTTTGACTGGTGTCAAAGGTTCCAAAGCAAAATTAACAATTTTAGCATGTGCAAATGCTGCAAAAACGCACAAGTGTAAACTTTTCGTAATCAGAAAAAATACCCAACCTCGGACATTTAACGGAGTAAAGATTCTAATCATTATATATCGTGCAAATAAAACAGCATGGATGACAGAAGCATTAATGAATGATTGGTTTGAAAAGCATTTCATAGCCGACCCTCGGCAACATTTGAATTTGGTTGGTTTATCTAATGACACAAAAATTGTCCTAATGGTAGACAACTGTTCGACTCACATTTTTAGTGAAAGATAATGTATCCATATTATTCTTTTCTTCAAATTGTATGTCCATCATTCAGCTTATAGATATCGGAATAGTGCATGTGTGAAATGAAAATGTAAAATGTATTTTTAAAATCCATATTAAATTTGCTAAATAATAGCAAGACTAGTCAAGAGTTTATAAAAATATTTTAGCATAAAATGAGTTGTGTGGAGCATCACAAGATCACAGGAGGATGTGTCTCCAGACACTTTAAAAAATGCTTGGCATAATTATGGCCAGCTACTATATTTCATGGTAGGATGACGACAATAATAGCCGAGAATTTGAAGGTTTTCAGATATTGCAAACCAAAGGTGAAATTTTCCAATTAATGAAATTCATAAAGAAATGTGGAGAATTGGTAATAAACAAAGATGACGTAACAGAAATTTTTTATTGCCATGACACTCCAATCATCAGTCAATTAACGGACAGTGAAATCCGTAGTATGGTTCTAGATTCAGAAAATACCACTACCAGTAGTGAAGAAAGTGACAGAGGTTATTGAAAGTGAAAAAATTTCAATTGACAATTTAGTCGAAATGCTTGACACAGCAATTACAGGACATGAATAATGGAACTTTAACTGAGCAATTTAAACAACTTACATTGAAAGAAATGTTCAATAAAGTATTAATAAAATATTAAACTTCTTTATTTCCTTTCTTTCTTTTTTAATTTTGATACCCTGCAGATCATAAATCTTCATTATTTCATAAATCACAATTTCATATTTTTAATTTTATAATTTCTACATGTCATTTTACTAGATTTAAACTGATTATTTAATATCCAAAAAAATCCCAAATCTGGACTTCACAAAGTCCTGACGAGTCCGAATCTCAGACTATATACTGTATAACGTGTTATCGCGTATTGTCTTGTTAAAACTGACCGGCTAGCCCTAAAAGTAAAGAAGGAGAACAGGCTGCAAAATCTCAGAGATAAAGCATTTGCTGGGAAGTGTACCATAATGGCTGCAAAATCTCAGTGATAAAGCATTTGCTGGGAAGTGTACCAATAATGCATATTAGCGGGTTCAAGAGTGGAATCCAGTTCCACTCCATACCATAACACTGGGTGCAGAACCAGTATGATGACGTATAACACAACAGTCAAAAACCTCTCTCCATGGTGTCTCCAAACTCTAATCTGATCATATTACAAGCAGAAGCATAATTTGTCTGAAAGCACATTAGCAAAGCAATGAATTCCTAGCAGACAGTCCACTGTACTGTAAACAACAATGAACTGTTCATGCAGACCCTGATTATTGTTTTACAGACTACATTCATTGTGATAAGGTTGCAGATGTGGCAGTATGCTCCATTAGAGCCATGCACACAATTTACATGTTTTCCCATAGAGTGGCGTAACAAGGCAACTGCAATTGCTCCTGCCTATCAGTCATTCTCTTCTACATCCACCAATTCCATAGTCACACGACTGTTGCTTGGCTTCATCTGACACAATGACCGAGGAGAAGGATAATCCATAATCTCTATATTCTGCATGGGTCGAACTCAGAAACTTGCTCAAATAATGCTCATATTTTTCTATGAGGCATACTGAAGCTGCACCCCCAAAAAATCTCAAGAGAACTATTCACGTTATTTAAAATCGCAATCTTTTGTCCCTTTATAAACGCATTGTAAGCAGCGCTGCAGTTGCCCATGATATGCATGTGCGCTGAAATCATAATCTTTTGTATATTCGATTGTATTTTACACATGATGCAAGTTTCGTGCTGTTTGGATGCTTCCTTTACGATGTTGCATTTTCATGGTCAGCAGCTTTTATATAAATAGAAGAAAAGAGATGAAAAATTATTTTCTAACAAAACAATTATATACATACATTATATAGCTAAAAGTTACTCTGCATTTTGGATTTTAGAATTCTTTTTCAAATTTCTAGCAAAATGCTTGATGAATTTATTCAAACATGTGATTTATTCTCAAGCACTTTTCTTGTCTCTTACAAAACATCAGACTCACATTTTTGTCTATTTGCATAAAGATGGAATAATTCACTTATAGCTAAGGTGTATTTGATAAATTAAGATAATGGCAGTTAACTGGAAAATGTCTAATCATCCAACTAGTTCCAGAAAGTAACTGCAGTACAACTTCACTATTTAGTTATCTTTTTTAATTTCCTCAATACTCAGCTGGAATTTTTATATAAATGCCTTATATACTTGCTAACCAAATTAAAAAATAAAAGATTTATATATTTCATGCATACATAGTTAAAATTAATTTTTTTAATTGTCATATCCTATCGAATATTCCCAGTTTTCATTTAAAATTTTAGTTTAATGTTTCTCTTAAATGCTGTTACGTTTCCTGGAATTTATGTGAAATTTGGTTGAAAACTCCATGCTATAAGGGTAAAACATAATTTTTCACAAAAATGGAATTTTTAACAAAACTTTTTGTTAACATAACCTGAAAAATATTTTGTGTTACAGTTTATTTTCTAGTTTTTATGATAAACAGTGACCAAAAATATTTTTTTTCTTAATCATTTTGTTGTTGAGTTCCTAAATGCATCAGTGACTGAATTTTCACTGGAAAGTGTAAGTTCAAGTATATTAATTACCTGACTACAGTTACAGAACAATTCATCTAATATAGGAGTTTCTTTTTCTTTTTTTTTTAAGTCTAAAATTCCTACTCACTAATACTTTTAAATGCCTGCTGGCCTTTGGTTGTATAATGTATATTGTGCTTAGTAAAATAATAATATAATGCAAAATAAAATTTAACTCTTACTTTCCATATTTATAATATATAAAAAACAAGCATATATGAAACTGATGAGGTAAAACACAGAAAATTATCAGGACTATAATTATTAGGAATTACATGCTAAATTATAGAGAATTTTTTTTTACCATTGGCATAAAGGATGAAATGTCTGTTAAGATGCAGCCATGTTGCCAATTATTAAATGAAGAATTTTTTAAAAGTAATAACTGCACTACACCCTTCTTTAAAATATCACCAATCAGAGCAATTTCTATGCCAGTCCATAATTTGCTAACCTGAAATACAATACATAATTTTTAATACAAAAACTGCTTCCTTTTTTTTTCATCTTAAAATTTAAATTGCTAAATATCTTTATGAAATTAAGATAAATACAAGGTTAGTACAAATACTACTATACACAAATATTTGGTGGAGATTCCACCAGTTATTTCTGCAGAATTCTGAAGGAACTAATACCTTTTTACTTCCAAAACAGCCATTACTTAACTTACGTCACAGGTAGATAGTCCTAAATTAATTTGCCATAATCAAATAAACCAAACCAAATTAAAACTGACTTCTTTAATATTTGCACTCTGTAAATAGGCTTTCACTGATTTCCACTATTGTGTTGGGCTCTCCAATTTTACTGAAAGCTTTGTTTAGAATGCTATGAGTACAAATTTGCTGCAGGTAATTGCTTCAGTTTATTACTATTTTCTCAGTCATATTCAGCTGACTATGTAGTGCCATTTATGTACAACTTTTTTTTTTATGACAGGATCTTATGTCCCAAATTTTAATAACTTCCCCCCAAAAATTACAGCAATAACAGTTAATTTATATCTTTGTTCATAAAAATAAAAAGTGGCTTATTGAGAATCAACTAGGTGTATGATTTAATTTGGAAAATTCCTTGTTTACTAGCTAAAAGGAAAAATTACATCAGTAACAATGAAACTATTTTTCTATTATGCTACTGGTGCGCTTTTTGACCCCCGTGAAAGAGAAGCCAAACACCACTGATAGCACTGCCTGGGGACTATGTATGTAAACAAGAATAATTTAACATGTGCACACACATATTATTAGTCCAAAGGGGCTTTGTCCCTGAAGGACTATTGTTTTCGTTTTGCGTCACAAACATTAAAAGTCTGTATCACTTTTCAAACTGTTGCCACAAAATATTGCAGCCCTGTATTATATTTAAAGAAATTAAATAATGAAGAATGTGCATAAATGTATGTATGTTTCTCACATTGTGATAAAACGACGGTACCTAAAGCCATCGAATTTTGAATACCGTAATCCTGCTGCGAATATAGGCATCTGGAAGCCCAAATTTGAAATTTGTTTTATTAACGATTTCATATTTTGTAAAACTTTAACGAATTTTTGATTAACAAACTCAAGGATTTCAAAGCGGGCAATGGCAACGTTGTACAGAAAAAAACATTTTTATCTGCAGCGCGTGAGACTGTGTGCAGGAAATTTTAAAGATATGCTCAGTTTAAAATTATTTTGCGATACTGTTCTTCAACTGAATTTTATGGTTTAACCTCTTCACGACGGGCGAATCGTATATGCATTTCATACGGACGCATGTGAGGGCCGGGCGGTTAACCCGTGCACTCCTGGAGAACTAGCTTAGTGAACGGGCAGTGCAGATACGCATTTTAAGCTGAAACAATTTTTAATAGCCACTAGATGGCACTCTGTGTCCATTACATTTAAACTGAACGTAGGTTTAGTATTCTGACCTTCAGATTGTTTATATTCTGGATGTTTTTTGTATTTTGCTTGTCAGCTGTGGCTGGGGAGGGGGGGAAATCGTAATGTAAACAAACGCAGCTCGGCTCTTTAACTTTCCATGTGATATAAGCATTCTCACTTCTGATAGCTCTCCGAACACTTTTTTTTTTGTTTGTTTTCGCTACTATGTGGGGTTTTTTAGGGTTTCAGCATTAGTTTTGTTACAGTTTGTATTGCTTTTAGATATATTTTGCGCACTTCTCTTGTTATTTCGGAAAGCCTTGACTCTAGATTATTATGGCGAGGAAGCGTTATTTATCAGAGGATGAATATACTCGTATGGTAAATGAACCAACTAGAGATATAGATGAAAGTGCTGATTCATTTGCTAAAGAGTTAGAAAGTGATATTTCTAACGATTCTGACACGGACTTTTTGTCAGAGACTGAGCTGGCTGAATGCTTGCCTTCCATATCCCGTAAACGTTCGACTGAAGATACTTCATCTTGGACTCGAGAGCTTGAGGAATTGCATCCTCATACATTTACTGGAATACCGGGAACAAATTCTGTAGATCATGCAGAAAAGGAAATTGATTTCTTCAATATTTTCTTTGATAATGATCTTTTAAATTTGATTGTTGAAGAAACAAACAGTTTTGCAGAAAGCGCTCAAAGATGTGTCCCATCAACTTCTAAATCAGCCAGATTTTCAAATCTAAGTATTGAAAACATAAAAGTGTTTTTTTGCAATGATAATACTGATGGGCATTATCAAGAAGCCTAATTTGAAAATGTATTTTACTACAAATGAGATATTTGCTACTCCGTTTTTCAACAAAGTTATGCCTAGAGATGTTTTTCTCAACATTTTAAAATTTTTGCATTTCACCTCAAACAAGGATGCTAAAAAGTTGGAAAAACTCGGATTAATTGTTGAAAACCTGAAAAATAAGTTTAAAAGAACCTACACGCCCGAGGAAAATATTTGTATTGATGAATCGCTTTTTGCTTGGAAAGGTCGCCTTGGCTTTCGTCAATATGTTCCATCGAAAAGATCGCGCTACAGCATAAAAATATATAAATTATGCGAATCAGTATCCGGTTATGTGTGGAAGAAATGGCTAAATATGGCAGAAAAGATAGAGTTACTGGAGAAGACATTTTAAAACCTAGGTGTATTATTGATTATAACAAAAAATTGGGTGATGTAGACATAGGAGACGGAGTTATGAGACACCATTCAAGTTTTAGAAAATCGGTGAAATGGTACAAAAAATTATTCTTTGGGCTTATGGATATAACCATATTGAATTCCCACATTCTGTATGACAAAAAACACGGCACTAAAACGCCGCTTCTCCAATTTAAGATGAAATTAATTGAGCAAATTTTAGAGAACTATGAAAATTATAGAGACGAAAAGCAGTTTACAGTAAGATCTGTACCAGCGGCTATCCGATTATCTGGTAGGCATTTTCCTACACTTAATCTGAACAAAAAGGGAGAAAAAAGCCGCAGAAAGTGCATTGTTTGATCAAAAACCGTGCTGAAAGAAAGAAAAACACAGCAAAGATTTTATGCTTGCAAATCATGCAACGTAGGACTTTGCATTTCTCCCTGCTTCGAGATTTTCCACACTCAGTCTTCATTTTAAATTTTATTATTTCTTTTGTAAATAGCCCTTGTCGTATATTTTTTATTAATGGGAAAGTATATTAATGTGTTTTGTCAATTAAAATTTTGGAATAATTGGAATAGCAATTTCAAAAATTATTTCTCAAGGTAAGCAAACTTTTTTTTGTATATTTTCTTATAAATTGAAGGAAAAACATTATTAAAGTCTAGTTTTAATGCTATAAGACAGATTACGTAATAATCTAAAATACTACCAAAAATTACGGTGGTAGGACTTAAACTTAATTATTTGTGATTTTTTTTTCTAAACTTAGGCCTAGTGGAGCAAAACCCCCGTCCTGTAGCATAATTCCTTTCACTTCCACTTCGCCTTGAGCGCGCGTCTTAGACAAAGGCACCCCGTTGTCAAAAGGTTAAATGCGGAGAACATGATATTCAATAAATAAAAGTAACATACAAAATGTTTAAAAAACGCCCCTTTGGACGTAATTTAAAATCTGAAAACTTTCAGATTTTTTTTTTTATTCATAGTACCACCAAAATATGTGGAAGTTGTAAAATGGAAAAGTATGCAGGGTTTCACCTTTTTATTTCACAGTTCAATCTTTGAAACCCCTAACAATGTTAAGGGAATAATTGCTTAAGTGTGTAAACAGAGACATAAGACTCCAGAAGGGTTAACTGACCTTTATTTCTCAAAATAAATATGACATAATCAGCTCCTAACACGGAACATACAGCAAAGCCTCCACTTGGGCTTCCACTCAAATTAATATGAAATTGAACTTAACTAAGGTTAACTAAAGGATATAGCCGAAGCTATCAAGATTTTAAGTACTTGGCCGCTAAATCTCAATTTAAGTCGGCAAAGCCAATCAAGGGCCTAAGGTACGGCCGAGCGTAGCGATAGCTTAGAGAGAGACATAGCCAAATGTAACCGCACGCTAATCAGTAACTCTGGTTCTCCAACGAAGTCAGTGAAACATCGACTTAAATACTATTCTTACTCATTTGCATTAACCACATTTCTGAAAACACATTCTGGTAAGAAATTGTAAGCTGAAGTTAGGAAGGATTAAAATAACAGTTATAAAATTAGGATAAACCTTAAAAGTATCAAAGGCAGTATTGCTCAAATATTGTTGGATCTTCAAATGGGTATACTTTGTGATTAGTGCTCTCCAGATTTATTGTGATAATGCTTTCTTTGTGAAATTGTGATTTTGTTCCCAACAATTTTCAGGAGGACTCTCACTCAGCTTTGGAAACTGACAATGAATCAAATGATTGAATTAATGACTTAGAATTAGATCCCATTGACAAATACTCAATATTAGAATTGCTTAATAAAGAGAAATTTGATCAGGACTTCAGCACTGAGGACTTTCTTGAAAACACGGAACAAAAAGTTAGATTAATATGGAGCGCTAGAGAGGCTTTTCTTAACCAAAACCCTCATGGGGATAAGATTCCTACAGACAGTTGGCTGCATTTTAAATTTCTAAAATAAAAGCAAGAACCTCTAAAATGAAAGTGCAAGAATTTTAAGGCAAATTATAGACCTATAGTAAATTCATGTAATAACGTCGCTATTGCTTGTAATTCGAATATAATGTTGGGAAATCTACCGTTATTTGAAATTTAAGATTTTAATGTAGTTAAGAAAGGAGCTGAAAATTCAAATAGCATCCTCACTGATGTTGTGGATAGTCCCAAAAGCAAAAAAAGTGCGAAAAGGATAAACTCAATAAAGTAGAGTCTATTTTCCCTAAGAACAATGAACACTGCCCGCTCTCCCAAATTAGTCAAAAATAGCATTGACTTAAATACTGCTAATAAATTTGATATTCTTAATAATGTTAATAATGATGCTGATAATGCCAATAATCCCGCAAATATTGGTGGTATTAATGCAACTTTTAGTGGTAGTGATGTTAATGTGGTTGATACTGACACTATGCTAAATGCATGTGAAAAATCACAGGTGAGAATTAAACGCATAATGGTTATTCCGCCTACTAAATTCAATGAATTTGTTATGAAAGTATGTACCATATATCACTTCTTTCCAATGTCCGGTGTCTCTCTTACAGTATTTCAATGTCTCTCTTACAAGTTCTCTTAGTTAACAAACTTGGAACAGAAAACATTTATCACATTACTGAATTACTGTGTTGTAACATTGCTATGGAAAGTTACAAACTGAAAGGCAGTGTGGGCCAGTGCCACAATTGCCAGCATTTTTTTTTCATTCCTTTAACAAATGCAGATAAGCCCCTAAATGTGTTAAACGTTCATTGCTTCATAAAAGCTCAGAACGCAAAGCAAAATCGATCAATAAATTAACTTGTTGCAACTGTAACCAGTCTCATGCTGTAAACTATAGTACATGCCCAAAACCCATTTAAAAATCAAATGTTCCCCATGCAGGAATCCAGGAACCTTGTGGTATGCCATGTGAAAATCAAAAAACCAAAACCCTGTTGGATCAAGTCTCCAGAGAATATTAATATAACTGCCTAGTCAAGCAGAAATTCAAAAACAGTAAATAAACCTCCAAATACAGCCAGAAATATAATGTTGCAGAAAAAGGAATCAACAAACCTTAGAAATAATGATCCAATATCAGGAAAGAAGACAGTTAACAAAAATGGTACAAAAAGCATGTTTAGCACATTTATGGCTTTTTCAAAATTATTAAGGAAGTTATTGCCATATTTTCAGAATTTTCACTATTTGATTTAATAAAAACTTTATAGTAAGTCACATACATGAACTACATGAACTACGAAGGAACCAATAGATATGCTATTTATACTTTTTAATACTTTCAAAGAATTTTTCAGTATCAGTTCCATGAGCAGTGCTAAACTCATGTTTTCTTTTGTTTACAGTGTGAATTATAATTGATTTGTAATCTATTCGTTACATGACTTATTAATTCTTGCACTTCCTCGATATGTTACGATTTACCAGTATATTTAATTAACTTATGTTCTTTTAGCCAGCTCATTCACTTAGCTTTCCAGAATGCATTTTTTTTTCTAAGAGCAACTGAGATCAAATATTCGACTGAACTCTGATACCTTTCAAACTCTTCAGTAAACTTCAAAAGTACCATGTCTTCGGATGGAGGTAAAGTCCTTGTACCTAGATACACCAGTGTATACACTACTAGAATCGGGAGTGCCAAACAGCAAGACCGCTATAATGTAAAATTCAAATATACTGTAAAGTAATAAGCTTTCATGTGCTTTGTGCAAGATTTTATTTCTGGGAGACTAATGAATGAAATAAAATATTATATTTTTCATAGGTAATTTCTGTATATACAAGAAATATATATTTGTAAAAAAATTGTCAGGACTGAGTATTCGGTGCATATTCTTGGCAAACATCTTCGTGAACTCCTTAAATACTGATCTGGAACAGGGAGCTGAATGCAGCTATGTTCTGTGGTAGAATATTGTGATTAAGTGGTAGAAGAACTGCACTTGAAAGGGATTTAAAATCCTCTTTTATTAAATCACAATTATTTACAGCCACTTCCCAACTCTGGAGGGATACAGAAAATAAAGACCACACTTGGGTCTAAAATGAAAAATCAAATAATTTAAGCTAAAACTAAATAGAAATTAAATAGTCGTTGCTCACAGAGCTATAATGCGAGGTTGGCTCTAACCTAAATGGTGCGTAGCAAGATTTAACTAATACTGACGCACTTGGGATTTACTTCAATAAGTAATCACGTAAAAGCGCTATGGCTTAGAATTTAAATGCTAGCTAGTCAGGCGAACGTCGAATAGAGTAACCGTGGTCTGAGACTAAAAGCTCTCTCACACTGAGAGGTTTCTACCTCTCTCTTAAATATAACTTGGCTCCACTTCAAATTAGCATAAAGCTGAAACGTGCGCATATTCTAACGGGAAGTTGAAATGAGAAGAGATAGAAAAGCAAAAATTAGAATAAAACTTTGTTAGTTTAACTAAAACCTTACAAAATATCTTCAATTATTTTAATTGCATTGTGATACAAAAAAAATCATTAGTGCAAGGACATGCACATTAATCTCACTTATTAGTGGTTCATAACACTTCATTACCTAACATTTACACAACAAGGTGCATTAGGTAAAACTCAAAAACTATCATATTTTATGTTTTTTGCTTATAAGTTCCATTTTAGTGTCTCCTACATTTCCTAAACTATTCCGTACAACACTGGTCTTCTACCAAAAAGTCAGCAAGTGTTCCAAGAAAAATTATGAAACTGGAATTAAAGAACAACAAAACATTATCTGCTTCAATGTATTTAACACGTTTTAAAACAACTTTTAACAGAAATTGAAAGGGAAAACATAAAGGATTTAAATTAGGCATGTAATAAATTTAATAACGTAGCATAACACCAGATGACTCATTGACAATGAAATACATGCAGAATGGATTTCTGTTATAGGGGTTTATTTTAATTTTCTAATAGTTATTTTTTAACAAGCTGTTCCTTTACTTTCTTGTTTCCCACCTACGTTTTTCTATCAGAATGAATTTTTAGGATTACATTTTATGTAAATGAGGTAGAAACATTACGTGCTTCTACCTCATTTACAAACTAAAGTCTAGATCACTTCACTAGAAGAGTCTAGTACAGTGTGTTCTGCTTTCTATCCTCATTGTTGCTAAAAGTCTAAGCGTACTACTATTTGGCCATATTGTTACTTGCCTGCTAGTATCCGCTGCTGATCTTAAATCAGGGCTACCACTGTTAGTTAATTCTGTGCAGCTTCAGCTGATTTTATTAGTTAGTATTAGAATAGTTTCTTATTTTCTACCTTGAGTTAAAGCACAAGCGGAAGCTTATTTTAAGCCCGAAAAGGGGCCATCTGTTCATTTATTTTGAGTTGGAATAAAGGGTAAATTTAACCCTTCTTTAGACTCTTACTGACTATAACTCTGCGATAAGTCGCTACATATTTCTTCAATATTCTAGCTTCAAGGACTTTAAAATTAGCTGGGATATTACACAGTTCTTTCCCCAGATGTAAAGAACTGTTTCAGAGTAACTCTTTAGTATTTTAAAAGAGTCAGTTTTGTTTGGACATTTTACATTTTTTATATTTTATTTTCATTTTGAAATTGGGGTGAAAATGTGCTTTAGCCCACTGCTTGGCGATGTTTTGAAAATCGCCAATTCGGCACGTTTCTGCGAAACGTCTTTGCAATTGCAACTTTCCCGACATGCTCCCCGAAAACCTATTGTAAACAAAACATAGAATTCTAAAGCATAAATTAGTATGGAAACTGTTGCCACAAAGATAATAAAATAATATGCAAAACGAACATTATGATCATTAAAATATTTGTCAGTTAGGTTTAAATTAATTATTTACATTTTATGTTGTAATACTTACACATTTTATGCCGTTACATAACCTTCCCGACACGCTCCGCGAAAACGTAACCAAAATGGCATCCAAGAAAGAAGGAATTTTTTTTAAAAGGGCATTAAAATTACAAACGATACCATGTACACACTGTTCCGTTTTAACTTAAAAAAAAATCTGAGAATTGCACAATGTAGGCAACGTACACAAATGAACAAAATAAGCTAAAATAACGAAAATAAATTACAAGAGAATGCCATGTGCACAGCGTTCCTTTTAACCAGTTCACCATTCTGAAAATCGCAAACATTTCGTGCCATTTCTCTCCTCACAAAGTTGAAATTTTTGTGTCTAAAACTGGCCTCAGAATATTTCTTTCCCCTTTTCACCAGCTGTGAAAACCTATTTAGAAGTTCTATTCAAATCAGATTGAACTGCGTACCTGTCACACTGAAGGACGCTGAATATCGACCCCCTAATGAGGGCCATTAAACAGAAAGGCTAGTGTATTCCTTAGATCAGATATTTTCTCCTTTGCCCCACTTCCTACACCCAAACCCAAATCTATTGCAATCTGTTACAATGTACTGATTTTACAATTGTCATCTTTATTTAAAGTGAAAATTAAGTGTATTAGCTAGTAGTGCCTATTTGAAATATGCTTGAATTGTGTTTTATTATTTTCTTGATGCAATGTAGCAAAAATTGTGATCCGTATATTTTTATATATTTAATTAAAAGATTTATTTCCTTTATGTGAAAAAAAA
>KK120421.1:348628-368648 GCA_000611955.2 Stegodyphus mimosarum | reverse complement strand
GCATGTAATTATTCCAGTCTACAACAATCTTACCGGCATTTCTAACTCTTCTAAGCAAAATTTAACATTCCTTAATTCTTCACTTTAGCAGTATACAAATCTTTCTCCTGTAGGAAATGGCAAACGATTATTATCACCAAAAAAGTACATATTATCGAAAATGTTTTGTGTAAAATATAGTTACACATTTACGAAAGAACTAAAGGAAACAATACAGGAATCCAAATTTCATACATTACTGTTGTTTCTTTTAAAATTCCCGAACTTTTAATGCTATAGCTTTCTCAATTAATAAGATTTAAAAAAATAGAAAGGTATCGATTAAAAAGTAAAATAAACATTAATAGTACAAGTTTTGAAAAATGAGATGTAACTTCGAAAAATTCAGTTGAATAATGTCATCCACAATTGGCGCAACATAGTCATAATGAAATTTAAAGCAAGTAATATTTCCATCTGTGTAGGTAAAGTGACAAAGCAAAACGCATATATTAGGTATAACATTTCAATGCTATTTAAAGTTCAGAGAATAATATACAGATCATATCCTCGGGGAATCGTTAGGAATCGAAAACAGCATTTAAAACTTTTCAATCCCTTTGTTCGTTAATAGAAGGGAGAAAGCTGTTGTGGATCTCATAAGACGTGTTGAGGGGGTATCCATTTGAAGAAAGTGATCCCCCATCCTTTACTTTACTGAAACAGCCCCGCTGCGATCCTACTGCAGCACCGCTGAGAAGATAAGTGTGACTAAATAAGCCGTCAATCACCCCTTTTCATTTTCGACTCTTTCTAGGGGGCTGGAAAAAGACGCTGCGACGTATGTGTCTCGGGGGTTACGGTCTAGCCCAAATTTCAGCCCGACGAGAGTCTGCCGTTACTAGCGGATGACGATGAATTTTTTCTGAACGTATCTCTCTCGGGGCAAATGGTGAACTGGTTAAACTTAAAACTTCAGTGAATTGCACAATGTAGGCAACGTGTACAAATGAACAAAATAAGCTAAAATAACGAAAATAAATTACAAGAAAATGCCATGTGCACAGCGTTCCTTTTAAACTTAAAAAAAATTCAGTGAATTGCACGATGTAGGCAACGTACACATGTTATACGGAGTTACCCATGTTGGCGCGTTTATTGCTCATTCAAAAACAATCGCCGCCAAGCAGTGGGCTAAAGCGCATTCCAACCGAAATTGGTAAGTAATTATAAAATTTTTACTGATTAGTGTTATATATTGTAAAGTACTATTGTTTTAAAAATTTAATAACGTAGTTCTCTGTTATGAAGAAGACATAACTGGACAAGTCAAATTTCACTTGATATTCCTGGAATACTTTTCTATCAATAAAACTAAAAAAGTTTTAAACTTTCATATTATTTGTTTTAGTTCTAGGGATCCTTACAAATTTTTAGAACGCAAAAAGTATGAGTAACGAGAACTGAATTAAAGGGAACCACTGATCTGCTTATGATTAGTTAAGACAGTGATCTCAAACTGGCAGCCTCAAATGCAATAAATGCACTTCCAATAAACTAATTAGTATTGTAAAGACATTAATTATTTTGACAAGAATCTGAAGAATAGTTTAGGATTTTAAAGATCTCGTGTCTAGTATGACATAATTTTCATAAACATCAGTAATGCCTCAAAAGATCTACAAATGCAGTTAATTAATTTACATAGTTATACAAAGCTTATTCAAATATTTGAAGATACAAATTTGATTGACTTTTTCTGTATTTGTCTAAAGAGAAATATCCACAGTTACGAATTTTCGAAATAAAATTTAGGAGTAGGTTTGTATGTGAACAAGTTCTTTTTCACAAATAAAAATTAATAGGCCTAAAAAAAAAAAAGAAACAAACTGACCAATGAGCATTTCCAATTCATGATGAAGCAAGTTCCTAGTAATTTTTCCTCCCCAATGTTACAAACTTTAACAAAATCGTAATGTCACAAAGTGTTGTAGTAAGAAATAAGTAAGTAATAAGTTTGTAATTATTCACATAAAAATATATTCATTTTTACTGTATGCAGCAGGGAAAATTCATATTAATAAAATAAAGAGAAACAGCATGTCATTCTTTATTCTCAAGCTTTATTCCACTTAGAAAGTTTTTGTAATTTGTTTATTTTTAGTTTAAGTAAGTTACTTAAAGGTTTATTCAACACATTATATGTTTGAATTACAAAGTGTTAAGCATCAAAGTTTCTTGCACATATCAAGCTTTGAATTTCCAACAGAAAAAAATGTTAATTGGAATATTTTCCTTTGCATCATTATTATTACTGTTTATGCATGTTTTCATAATTAGTGGGTGAAAAAAATTTAAAATTTAGCTTTGCTAAAAAAATGTTCCATTAAAAAAAAAAAAAACTTTTCACTTTTCAAAGAAAACAGTATGACCTGTCAGTTGCTTTCAGATCGTGCATTCTGTCCACATGATATTTGAGCACTGAGACCACTGAGTTAAGGCATTACATGACAATATTAAAGTTATTTGTCATATATAAAAAGCTATAATATATTGATGTATTTTGATAAAATTTATAAAACAGCAGGATAAAAATAAATATCTAGGCATGTACAATAATGAATAACAGAAATGATACATAAATCTCTATACCTGAAGGTTATTTTTCTTCTTATCTGCTAAGAAATACACACTTTGATTTCCAGAACTTAGTATCAAGTTAACATTTTCAGTTGCTAACATATGTAACTCAGCTTTAAGATGAAGGATTTCAGGAAATGGCAGGGAAATATTGCAACAATATTTTAATATTCCTTTATTGAATATGAGACACTCAGATTCGGTGCAAACAACAGCATCATTTTCAGTCCAGTTGATTTCACTGAAATTTTTCACCGATGATCTTTCTGGTATTTGAATATTAAACACTTTGACAGTTTTTAATGCACTTTCGTAACATTTCGGAAAAAAGAATGATGTCGCTAATTTTCTACATGTGACAGATGAATCTTTTTTCTGTGAATTTAAGCCAAGTGATATTATTTGAATTAACTGACAACCTGCTACATCATAACTTAAAATAACAAGTAAGACATCAAGAGGCAATTTAGGTCCCACCTTTCCTAAGCCCACAATCTGAAGCAATTTTAGTTTTTTAAAGTTTGCAGAAAATATAGATTTCAAATTATAACAGTACTTGAGCTTGTGTGATAATAAAAATAACTCTAACTGATTCTCATGCACAATTAAACACGTCGGTCCATGAGAGAAAAAAAAGTTAATATTTGGAAGAAGAATAGTCTTGGAGGGCCAGTCTAAATACTGAACTCGAAATAAATTAGAAGTCGGAAAGTCAAAATAAACAAATAAAGACCACTTGTTGGTGAAATCTACTACTGCAATTATCATACATTTCAATCCTACGTCATAACTGTCTGTAACATCTAAATACACATCTTTTATTAGAACAGGATCTCGTAATGGAAGTTTTATTTTGGCTGTTTCATAAAATTTCGCAGAAGGCTGATTTTCAGTACTTTCAACATAAGTGTGAGCTATTATGAAAATATCATGGCCCACCGAATTCGAGATAAAAACCTTATTATTAAACACACATACTTTACTGAGCATTGCAAACTGCAATAAAATTACAAATAATACTTAGTATTACATGTGTAACCAAAACTGGCCAATATCAATCAAATTCGCGCGGTAATCTTGCAAACTTTTCACTTATTATTATATTGCCATTACGACTGCGAAAAGAAACGCAGAACTAGTCCTTTTACAGGATTACAGGAATTTAATCAAAATAGCGCAGGAATGAGAGGTCATTTTATTCCAAGCTCTCCATAAAATTTCTTTCATTAAACTTCGATCATTCTTAAGATCTGAAAGCATAATATCATACACTTAATGTTAACGTAAAAATACGTGAATTTTTACATTGAAACTAAGTTCTTTATATCTATATAAATTATAAAAATTCATTAATCTCAGAGTTACTGAAGTAACTTTTTTCTAATATTGAACATTACTAATGTCTATTCTGGAGCAAATATAGTACCTACAGCACACTATAATGAGTTGGGATTTTCCACGGGAAGATTATTATGTATGTCACTGACGAGAAATACGCCAATCTTATGATATCTATAATTTTAAAAATGAATTTATTTCATTTAAAAATAAAAATTAATTTCAATTTAAAAATCATGGGAATTTCAATAATTTGGTATAAATTCAGGAAATAGTGAAATCAGACAGGTTAAAAAAAATATTAGACAGAGAGTTTTCTTTCATATAAAATAATTTTAAAGTATTTTGAGAAGTTGAGATCTCTATTTTCTAGACTGAAAAAAAATTTATATTTTGAAATAAAGATGAATAACATACTAATAATTAAAATAATTTTTTAAAGATAACAGTGCAATCTTGGGCGCCCTCTAGTGTGAGCTACATAAAACATGTTTTCTCGTAGATGCTGCTTAGCTCAGTCAAATGACAGATGATGTTTTAATCTTAAACTCGCAGCCAGCTGAAGTTACTGTGGTTGTGGTGTGCCGCTACCGGTGAAGTCAAGCTTTTCTTAGTTAATAGTTTAACACTGTCCGTGACTCTTCAGTGTCGGAACACGTTTTTAGCGTGCAGGTACGCAGTATTTTATTATTATCATTACAGTCACCCTTTAGTTTGTATTTGTTGTCTGTATATAGATGCCTTGAATTAACTTGAAATATGTTCCCGTCATTTAAGTATGTGCACTGCAGCATTGTTTAAAAACTTTATCCTTTACTCATTTTAAAGACTATATGTTTTCTCTTTTTGAAATATGCGAGATTATAGTATAAGTTTGACTGTTGTGTTAAAAGTCATTTAAAAAAAATTGTTGTAATAAAATAGGTTAGACAGTTTTAACTTAATTCAGTTTTTCTGTACTGACAACAAAAAATAATCATTATAATTAATTGCACTGCCGATATGAACTTCAACAATTACAATTATTTTATATTTAGTAATTGCTGTTGACAAAAGCCAAGTTTGTTTGCTTAGAATTTAAGTAAAGGTGTAGGTTTATTTATATTTTAAAAATTTCCATAATTATTTATATGAATGCAAATTGCATTCATGTATTTGCAAGGGTAAATGTAAACTAATACTTTTCTGAGTGTACAAGGAAAATGAATGAATATATCTATAAATTTCTATTGTTTGATGCTGAATTGGCTAGTAATTTAATATATATTTCCTCTTGAAACCTTTTTATGCTAATTATGAGTCATTCTAAGGTAGATCAAAAGTAAATTTGTTCTGGGAGTCAGTTTCCTCAGGTGTAATGAAACGTTGATGTAGTATGTAGCAAATGTTGAAACTATCAGTTTGTTTCAAAATTTTATATTGTCACATTTATCAATCTGAAGTAAAATCAATTAGATTTAATTTCCTTAATTGCCATTGACAAATGTTTTTGAAAATGGATTTTACAATGAAGAGAATATATAGCACGTATTATTAATTAAAGCGTTACTGTCAATAGTAACTTGTTGAAGTCATTTAAAAAAATCATTGATAGTTTTGTTCCATGCTTATTGATGGCCAAGGATGGAATGAGGTAGCTGAATGAAGTTTTCATAATTTCTGTCTTGCATGTCAATATGGTTTTTAATGACTTGCATGCATATTGGAAATATATTTTCCTTAGAAAATACTCATTGAAGGTAACAGTAATATGAATTTAGCTATAACTTTCTAACTCTATATGAACTGTAAGCCATTATCAAAGTTGGTTTCTGTATTGCTTTGGTGTGTTTCTGGCACAAATGTTCATTAGCATGAAGTCAAATATTTAGCAAATAGAAATATGATGGAAGTATTGTTTGATAAGTATCTACCAGACAATTAGAAATAAAATGAATCTTGCTTTTAAATAGCTGAAATATATTAAAGTGATATATTGGTGACCCTTCATTCTGTTTTGTTCCATGCATCCATTTCACCATTATTAGATTGTTTACACCCTTTTCTAGAATTAAAAATATGTATATATACATTTATTTACATTTAAATTATTATTTAACATATTATGTAAATTAAATAACGCATCATGATGAGTATGGAAAATTTTTATAACTACCAAAACTTGGATAAAAGTAGTTTTGTGTAGTTATGAACAAAAATTAAATGCTAACAACCAGACTAGCCTATTCATTTTAACTCCCAATGCAGGAATAGGGACTTTTTATTGTATTGTGTGTGAAGACCTGTTGCCTCAAAGATTCAATCAGGAAAAATCTCAACACAAGGCCCGTTGTGGAAGTGCGTCAGGTTAGTTATATCGACTTCCCATAGTAGTACTGCCATATGTAGTAGAAACTATATGTAAACACATCAATATCAAAGTATCAAATACTTAACAACTAAATAAAAGGCTGTTTCTTTTCCTTTGAAATTGTGAAATTAACCTAGTTCAGAATCCCTGTGGAGCAATCTTTATTACATTTAGTTTATTAGTTAATGTAATGGAACACACTTAACTGTTTATTAACTTTTAAGTTATATATGCATTATGATCATGTTTTTTACAGTTTTTCTCCTTCTAAATAAGTATGTGTTTATCTTTGTTGTTATATAGCTTAATTTCAGCAATTTAAGGACTTCTTAGATATTAAAAAATGAAATTTTGGATTTTCTCTAGAATCATCTTTGTACATTGTTGAATTCCATTTTTCAATATTTTTAAGTCTGCACTAGTATATTTTTGTATAATTTATTTAACAGTAATATCAGTTCAGGTTAATTTAACCAACTTAGATTTCTTTATTGTAAATTCAGTTTTCCCCCCTCCCCTTAAAATTTTAAAGTAATCAATGGTAAGGAATAATCTTTTGGCAATAAAAAAAATTATATTTTCAGTAAACATCAAAGATTTCATTCTCCAATCAAAGTATTCTTTTGAAATAGTGCTGTAATCACATTCTGAATTTGAAACAGTGATTGAAGGGACTAATTACTGCTATTTCATTTAAAATATTCCATGTTGAAACTTTTAAAATTAATTTTTATTGTAATTTCAAGATTATTTTTTTATCTTAATTATTTTATAGTTATTATTATGTGTATATATTTTTAGTAAAGCTTTTTTTTTTCTCTAGGAAATTGTTTCGTGGAGTTAGCATGGGCCAAAACATTTGGCTTACACCTACATTATTTCCTTTTATCACTTGAAATATTCATTATGTCTGTTGGAGGAGAAGCACTGATTTATAACTGTCGTGTCCTGGATTGTCCAGAGTCTACTTCGACATATTCACATATAGTGTCTGTGCACAATGGAGGATTGAAACATGTTAATAATAGTGTTAAAAAGTGTAAACCTTCAAGATCTGTATCAGCTTGTGTTCCAAGTTCTTCATATGAGGCATTGCGATATGCTGTAGCTGCATTAAATCGTTTGGATGATTTTAATTGCGAAAAAATTGGCGCTGGATTTTTCTCTGAAGTTTTCAAGGTACGTTTTTATTTTTTTAGAAGTTGCTTCTGTCTCTTTCAAAATGTTATTTACATGCTTATTATCTTAAGCATTGAATGTCACCTACTCATTTTATCTGTTAGTTAGTATTCCCTTCCTTAATGAAGGTATAAACTTTCACTGCTTTGTTTTAGTCGGGGGCATTTGGACATTTTTGGAAATTAATAAATTCCTTAAATGTGAGATTTTATATTTCTTACTGAGAAAAAGTAAAAGGTGACTGAACATGAACTCCTCTCGTGTCCTTTTATTTTTAGTATTAGTATTTTTGGATTAGTTATTAGTATTTTTAGATTGTTTTAAACAATTTTCTATTGAAGAAGGAGAGCGAAATTTGAGAGGGTGACAAGGAATTAGTGTGCATATTAAAAGTAAAAAGAGCAGATTTTTTTAGTCAGTTTGGGTTAAAAAAAAAGCAACTAAAAGAAGCATTAATTTTAAAGTAATTCATTTTCAAACAGTTAATGTGCAATGTTTCATCTTTTGTCAATTTAATTTCATCTAATAATAATCAGGTTTTTCAGACACAAGTACATCTAACATAATTTACTTAAAAGCAGAATCAGTGCTAGTCTTTTTGCTGCCTGACGCAAACTCTGCAATTTTTAAATTCTGCCGCCCAGTTTCTTCCTAAATTCCAAAAGTTTTGCCACTCCTAAATTGTGCTGCCTGGTGCAATTGCACAGTTACAGTGGCCCTACTTAATGGTTATCTGCTGTTAATATGGTCTTCCAAAAATTCCTTTTATTTCTTTTATGGGTTTGTTAAATTCCTACGTGATGCACATCTGTGTGATTCAACATTTATTAAGCCAGTAATAAATAAAGTGCATTATATTTTTTTCCCAGTTAGTGTCAGACTGTTGTTAGTTTTTGTAAATCTAAAAACATTTGCTAAATTAACTTGATAAGTGAAAATAAAGGTTTAAAACTGAAGATTTTCTACTTTATAAAATCTGAATTTCTTGTACATTTTGGGTAGATAAAAATCAGATTTTTACATTGTCAACCATTCTATCAAATTAACTGTGTGATATGTATTACAAGGAGGAGAACGAAGAAACTAAATTTCTTTTTCTACATTCATTTGCAATATGCATTTGGGGTTATCAGGAGTATGAAATATGCACATGAGTAATATGTATGTTAGAAAATTTTCAAATATGTCTTTTTTGAACAGTGCTTGCTTGTTATCAAACTAGAACTTACAGAAGTAAATATGAATTTTTAAAGAACTGTATTATCATTTTAAGATATTTCTGTTCATGATTTTAATTTATATTCTGCAGCATTGAGAAGGGGATTAAACATGGTATTCAATTTAAAGCACATAAGAATAAAATATCTCCAGCTACAAAAAGCCTTTGTAAAGGCTTCAAACATGTAAATATTTAAAACAGCTTTACAAAGCTATGTCATTGTAAAGACTGTTTTTAAATATGATTTAAGGCATCGGTTTATTGTATTGAAAGAAAAAGTTGCTGTTTAAGAGAAGTATCGTTACTTTGGAGAAGTTATGGTAGCGGAAACAAAAAAAAAAAAAAAAAAAAAAACCAAATTGCTGAATTATGTGAACTAAATACTGAAGTAATGCGAATTTAAATTTTAAATTGTATAAAATTTTTAAAATATGAAGATTCTTCCTGTTTGGATGCATTTCAGTTTTTCTAGTCATGCATAACTCTTAGGTTAATACTGCATCTACCAATGATAATAAAAAAATAAGAGAAAGATCTCATCATTTTGACAGGCTGGTAGTTCTAGTTTTAAAAATACTTTAAATACTGTTAAAACTAAAATTGCTTTTCTTTGAAAAATTTTCTGGTCATAGATAAATTGTTATAGGAGAAGGCTTCATAAATCACTAAATAAAATTGAAGGTTTTTTAAAACATGTGATATACTGCTGATAAATTGATATACATTGCATAATAGCAAGTTAACAGCAGAAGGTAGCTTTTTTAAAGTATTAATTAAATTTATGTTCAGATTTGAGTAAAAGTTTATTAAAAATAAGGAAAGATTAACATTTTTTTATTTGTCTTTAATTATTCTTTATTAAGAACAACAATATGCTCTAAAATTACTAAAATCTTTTATATAAGAATAAATGAAAAAAAAATTAAATTAAAAAAAGGCCAAACTTGCAATTTCTTTTTATTTATTATAAAACAGCTTGAGCACTTATTTATGGAATAAAATAATTGGTCATCATTAAGTACATATATTTTTTATTACAGCTTTGCATTTTGAAATTGGCCAGTTTTTGAAATATGGCCGTAAAATTAGACAAGCTGTGTAACATTTGATTGTGTCTGCTTTTGGAGATTTTAAGCTTTAATTTTTAGCACTTGTGTTTTTGTAATAAAGGAAATTTCTGCCATTATATAAAATAGTTTAATAAATATAATGTATGTGGGGTTATGCGATACATGAAGATTACATGGTGCACCAGATAAGTACCAATCTACTTTATTATGAATTTACTAAGATAAAACAAAAGCAGAATAAAACAGTTGGTAACTCCACAACTAAGGTCAAGCCATATACCGTTGATGTAATGACGAATAGTTCTTGCACAGAAATATCAATTACGATGGTTTTACTGAAAATCCTAAATTCTCTAACAGTCCTCTATATTCCAACCATTGCCACGATTCGACTTGCGCACAAACCTCGAAAGAGCACATCTGCTGTCATCCATGGCTGTAGCTAATCGTCACCCTGGACCCGGAAGCATATAAGCAAAATGTACACTGCTAGGGCAACGGCTTGAATTTGGCCAATAACAGTCCAGATGAGGGTCAGCATTAACTCCGCCCACATGAGTGATGTCACATTTCTGACGTTTGTTTACATTCTGCTGTTCGGCGTCATGAAGTGCGTTTTTTGAATGTACATTTAGTTTTTCGGAATGAAAGTGTTTATATATATATATGCATATATATATCTGTATATAACGATTTAATGTTTGTTTCAGAATATTAAAGATTACTCTATTATTCCAATACAAATTAGAGCTAGTCAGATGGAAGTTACTGATGGCTGGAAGATGCATGTAAAATGTGGTTTACAAATTATTCTGCATATTGATAATCAGAAACTTTTAAGCGATGAAGATTAAATCGTCTAATATATAAAATGTACCTGTGCGAATTAAACCAAGTAAAATTATCTTTTCTTGGTTAAAAATGCTAATTTGTGTGAGTAATTAATGCAGTAAATATTCTGAATCAAAATACCACCAGTTGCCATTGCAATGAATTAACAGTGTGTCAAAAAATGCTTATAATACAATTCATATATATCTGCATGAATATTTAAAGCATTATTAACTGTGATCTGATTTCGTTTTTGAATTTAATATGCTTTCTTAGAAATAAACTTCATTTTATTGTTAAAACGTAAAAAGTATAAAGACGAAAGTGTGTATCCACTGTAATGAACATATTGAAGAATGTATTTAAGATATTCTACCAGCTCTGATATTTCAAGACTATTGGATATGCATATCTATGAAGATTAAATCACTGTTAACTGACATTATGGTTCTGGTAAAGCATACATGATTTTCATTATTCAGTATGCATTCTTAGAAATGAAGTTCATTATTTTGTTGGAATGTAAAGAAAATAATACTGAATATCTGTTTAATGCCTAGTGTAATAGACCTACTGAAATCTAATTTAGCTATAAAACTGCAAATGCTAAATGATGCTGAACATAATTTAGCAAGAACTGAATTTAGTAAGATATGTTACCAGTTATGGTATTTCAAGACTATCGAAACTGTCTACAATGAGGCATCATTACCTATTCTAAGGTATAATGCTGAACTGAATCTAATAAGTATACTTTTATTTCCAGGAAACCATACCCTAAAGTGATTTGCTTGAATGTGTATTTATAGTCCTTTACTTCCAGTCATATACAGTATTTCCATAATCCAAAACTGAATGGATTAAAATAAATTAACTTAAAGTAACATTTCAAATTTTACATTTTGACATATTAAAGACTGATTAACTGGAGTTCCACTGATGATTGGACTCGATAAAATATGTCTTGAACCAATATTATTTTTGAGAAGAAGCATTTGATAATGATTTTCTAACATTAGTATGTGTTTTAACTGTGAAGGTTGTGCATTCAAAAAATCTAATGACATGCACATTATTATTCACTTATTTCAAAATTCATTAAAAGTATTTTTTTACAATTTACTGCCTGATTTTATACATTATATGTATGAGTAATTAATGATTATTGTAAATATGCTATGTAACTTACATGGTGATTTTTATATTGAAACAACTTATTTATATATATAAGATCTGTATGCGTCATAAATTGACTGATGACAATTGAAATTGAATTGTTAGTAAGAAATTAATGATAATAAAATGTATTATTGATGTATCTAATAAGATGTATTATCAATGACAGTATATAAAAGTAATCGAAACTGTAAGATATATGGTTAGAAGGTACTACTCTATTATCGAATTACACATATGCATACGTACATAGGCCCACCAGTGGCTGAGCGGTAAAATCTTGAACACTGAGTTCAAATCCAGGCAAATGGGCTGAGTTCATGGGCGTTTTCGTGGTTTTCCCCATTTGTAAGGTATATACCAGCCAGTTTCCTTTAGAAAGTCCTCCACAAAGGTATCCCTCCCCATAGGCAGATAGCCCTAGTGTGCTTTGCCATACTAAACTGAACTGAAACCAAAACCACATGTGGATACATACATCTCTGAATCCTGTCCCGATAACAGAAAAGTATCGGTTAAAATTAGGTCATTTAAAGATATGTGAAAAGAATTTTAAATTAAAATCAAGGCTATATATCATTATCTTGTAATAAATACATTGGACTTAAGATCACGCTGTAACTATTTAATATGAGTTGAACTAAGCTGTCAATAACGCTTTGTATTTACATTAAGTACTGAAATCAAGATCAGAATGTTATGAATTAGTATTATTGTTCATATAAGTGCTTCCCATTTAGAAGTCCATTCTATTATCCATAATTTACTATCCATTCTTAACAAATGAGAACAATACCATATTAATTATCACGTTTTATTTATTTTTATAATTCTATGAATTGCAATAATTTCCTTTTCCAATATCTTCTTTTATAAAATACTTTCAATGTATAATTCATGCTGTAAATGTTAATTTCTCTTCATCATAAGTAAAATATATACACACATTATTGATGAAAAACTGAAGAGGGGAAAATTATTTAATTAAAATTTCAAATTATATGTTACAGTAAACAAACATATTGATGTCTATAATACATTTATTAAAACTTAATTATTTATTATAGTGAAACAATCTAATTCTCAGATTAATAGATAGAGTTTAAAAAGCAGAGGTCTAAGATATCGTAACATTTATTTACGTAAAAATTATTGTATATACATACATAATGATCATAAATATGAATTTAATAATAGCACAAGTTATCTACTTCTCAGATATTTCATGCTAACCTGTTTTCATTGCATTAGAGTTTTAAAAATAAGTATTTTTAATGATTATTCTACTACTGTTTCAAAATTCTGATTTTTATGCCAGTCTGAAATGATTTTTTTTTCCAGTATATAGAATTAAACTATTTATTTCTGGAATGGTCATCGAGTAATTAAAAAATAATGTTTAGTACTATTGGAAAATTTAAGAACTTCAAAATATTCATTTTAAAATTTTTACGTGCTGCTTTTCATCGCATCAAAAAAATTAACTAAAATGTAAACTTGTAACATTGAAAAATTTCTATCTTAAGCAAATTATTGCCACTACATAATTTCAGCACAAACTAAATATTACAGTACATAAAAGAATGCAGCGTACTGCCGGTAAAATTAATGTTATTTACATATTAACACAACCACCTTTGCTCAATTTGGATTTGATGCATGAAAAGATAAAAGTTACTCATTGGGTGCAACTTGATGGTTTTCACAACATTTCTTAAACAAATACCCAAATTCTTGATATTTATCATAAGTTGGCTAACATTATCAATTTATGAAAAGAAAACATACTTTAGCAATTTAAAATATAAATTTTAATTATGAAATAAGGATTACATAATATATTAAGAAAATAAAACTCGTTCATCTTTAAATCTTTCCATAATTTTTTTGCCCTGTCCTTTTTTCCAAGCGATTTGTTTTTGCTTCAAAAAATACTAAAGAATTTCAGAGACTCGACATCGCGCAAACCTCAGCAGCATCGGCTAGCTACCAAATGCATTTCCTTATTGTTTCCTTTAGAATATTTTTGGCAAAATTTCGTATTCTTGTAGAATTTTGACCATAGTTTCCCCTATTGTTGGAAAATTCCAAAGTGCACATTTTAAAATTAAGGCAAAAAATATTACAATTTGTTTATAAAAATTGTTGGAACTTGGAATACAATCTAAAGAATTAATGTGTACGAAAATGGCGACATTGCCCTATTAAAGGATTGTTATGAGCATGGTTGCCAGAGTTGGGCACATTTTAAAAATTTGACGAGCTCTACTGAGGTGGTTGCAAGTAATAAAATAATAACATTGTAATATGTGCTTTTCTATGTGCATTTTTACTGTTATGAATATTAAAGTTTTACTTGTAATTAAAATCTGAATATACTGATTATTTATTTGCATTCTTATGTAATTTTGATAAATTAAGCTACTGTTTACACTATTTATTTTACAGACTAATTTTAAATTTAGTTTCAGTGTGAATTTCTTTTGCTCTCTGCTTTCTTATGTTTAAACTGACATCATGTAAAGCAACATAAAAAATAAAACTATTAAAAAATATATATGAAAAGCAAACAGAAAGGGACAGATATGAAAATTTATCAGTTTAGTTTCATATATATTCTATACAGTAATACCCTTAAATTGATTAATCGGTGGGACTAATGAAAAGTACAACTTTACATACAGGATCTGTCAGAAAAATACATACACACTTCAACGGATGATATCTATATATTGGTTTCAAAGCTGAATTACCTTTACAATATGTAGTTTGGTTATTCCCTTAACAAATCAGTAATCTCACATATAAGTGACACATGACAGTGAACCAAAATGGATTTGGAGGATTTTTAGGGATGATCTGTAGTACAGGAAATCGGTTAAGCTAGAGGTCCTTCATCAGTACATTATGGCAGAATGTGCAGCAGTCTGCTCAGACATATCGACTAACTTTGCTCAAATAACTGCTCAATATTTTCCTATGTATCTAGCTGCTAATGGCTACCGCTGTAACACTTTGAGCAATCTAAGTAACTGCACAGGTACATATGCAGGAAAATTGTATTACACCTAGCCTAACCTCTCGTATGTATGATTGGATTAACTTATAATTAAGTTCAATACTAAAGCACAAGAATTTTCTTAGTTAAAGTGTGTGCATTTTATAAATATAGATGAATTTCAGTTTAATAGGACAGAGGGTCAAACCACAGCACCCGAGCAGTAAAGTCGATGAACACTAGCAGTTTAGTCCGGGGTTCAAATCTTGCCGAATGTGCTGACCGCATGGGTACTTCCGTGGTTTCCTCCAGTGTAATAAGAGTCAGTTTTCCTTTGAAAGTCTTCCATGAAAGCATACCTCCCATTAAGCAGATAGCACTCAAGTGCTTTACCATAATTAAATAAGCCAAACCAAACCAAGGGCCAAAAGAAAATTTTTTTAGTAGAAGGTATGTAATAAAAAATTTAGTTTTTATTCATGTCAGTATAAAATAGGGTATTTATGTATTATTCCGTCGATTGTTTGTGGAAATTTCGACAATGTCACCAAGTGTACATCTTTTCTATGGAATTACTATAGGGCACAGTCATCCATAATTAGCAGTAAATCATGCTACTTGGCCAACGGGATCATACGTAAGAACCTAAAACAATTAAAATTAACACAGTACTTTTATGTGGCTGCCAATGGCCTCGTATTTGGCACTCATTTTAAATTAGCATCTATGTTTTCCCAAAGCTTTTTATCATTTGATTTCTCAATTATCTTATGTCAAACTTGTGAGTATCGTACACGTTTTTTGGTGGTTTTGAAACAGTGTACACTGTTTAGTATGTATGATGACAGTTTTTTGCATTAATAAATGTCATTTGATTGACAGATATGTCGTGTAAAAAAAATGTTATTTATATCATCGCAAGTTGCAAATCTTTTCAGTATTATACTCAAATATGTTATATTTGAATATGTTATATTTAAAATTCATGTTATATTTAAAATTTATATATATATATATAAATATACCAGATCCTGATCTTTACATTCCAAAAAAATCACATCGCAGGAAACTAAATTTGAGATTGACATTACATGCATGGCATTGAAATTTATATAATATTAATTTCAACTTCAACTTTATTCATTTCCTATATCAAATCTTAACTTGGACTAAGACTGATATGTCCTACACTTAGAAAACACTTCCTTCCCTGCAAAAAATATGCTCACCAGTGGCGAGCGGTAAAGTCGCTGGACAGTGGTTTTTCGGTCTAAGATTTGAATCCCACGAATGTACTGGTTGCATGAGCATTTTTGTGTTTTTCCCCATGTGCAACATGTATTCGAGTCAAATTTGCCTTAGAAAGTCCTCCACGAAGGCATCCCTCTCCTTAGGCAGATAGCTCTCAAGGCTTTGCCATAATCACATAAACCAAACACTGTAAAAAAATCACGAACAGATTATCAAAACACAATAAACCTTTTCTTTGTGATCACCTCTGAAACTGATTATTTCTCGATATACAAACAAATTTTGGTACTGAAGATCTTCTCTTTGAGATGATAAGCTCTATACAAAATTAAAATCATGTAGAACTGCTGGTGGTCATCTTAGAGAGGATTCACTGTATTTAATAAAGGTCAGAAATCTATTCAAATATTTCTAAAAATGCAAATTAATCAACAAAATTTGGTATTAAGTACTTTGTTTCTGTAGGCATAATTAATAACTTCCGAGTTTGATTTAGTATGTATGATGACAGTTTTTTGCATTAATAAATGTCATTTGATTGACAGATATGAAGCATTTCTATTGAGGAGCCGTTTTGCTTGAAGGGTTGTTTGGTTTATTTGATTATGGAAAGCATGTAAGGTATCTGTGTGGGAATGAAGTCTTCGTGGAAGATTTTCTAAGGAAAAAAACTACCTCATGTCCATGTTACGCATGTAGAAAAACAGGTAAGTGCTCATGCAGCCAACCTGTCCATCCGGAATCAAACACAGATCGAACTATCAGCGTTGAGCTGTACGTGGAGGGCCAGGAAGGAGGATAATTATATGCATTGAAAACTGAATTCTAAACTAAATGTATAAAGATAGCAATGGAAATTCATTTATCAACACTAGTTCTTATTAAATTAAAATACTGCAAAAAATAAATTTATAAAGATATTGAATGAAAATTTTTCATTAACATATTTAAGAATGTGTAAGGAGTAATAGTTTAAGAATTATTTTTAATATTATTAAGTAATTTTCTTTTAAAGGAATTAAAAAATAAGAAACAAACAAAAGCTCCTTTAGACAAATTATTCTACTATTAAAAATCACATACTACTGGAATTGACATCCCACTTTATCCAAAATTAAATATAAGTCCATTATTAGGTGATAAATCAAGTTGGGCAGAAATATTAAATATGAATACACTCATCTCAATTATTTAAAAATCTGAATGTGAAATATTAGGAGAAAAAAGCTTTCTAGATTATTCGCTAGAAATATGACATCCTGAAAAATGAACCAAAAGGAGTATATAAATAATAATATTCCAAAATAATAATCCAAAAGTATATATAAATAATAATATATACACACACACACAGACACATATATTGATACATATAATTCACATATGATTATATATTGAAAGTACATGTATGTGTGTGTATACCCATGCACGCATACACAGCGAAATTTCATAAAGTTTGAGACAAATTTATATTCTTTCTGGAACAGTAAGGAAATAATACTTAAAAAGAAAAATTTTTAAAAATAGCATCACTGTAGCAAATTTACATTGCAAAGTAAAAATGTTGTTCATTCAGCGAACACAATTCCAACAGAATGTAAACAAACGTCAGAAATGTGACATCACTCATGTGGGCGGAGTTAACGTTGAGCTTCTTTGGATTGTCATTGGCCAAACTCAAGCCGTTGCTCTAGCAGTGTACATTTTGCTTATATGCGACCCGGAACCAAAGCCTCGAAGGAAAGCGTCCGTTGCTCACCAGATCTTGTACTTGTCTCCGCACCTCCACGGCTCTGTGAGTTGTGCTGGGCTGGCGGCTGATGACGTCATACGTCACTAGCTATTCGCCGACTATTTCTCACAACTCGGCTATCCTGAGAGGCATCACCATCATCATGGAGTGGGTACCTGCAAAGAAAATAATAATAAAAAAGGGGAGTATCAGGTCTTTAAATTTGAGCTGATACAGTCATCGGTAAAAGCCCCTTGTTTTTTTGGCGATTCTTTTTGGACGCCAAGATCTGTGCCAGAAGGAACAATTTCAAGATGGCCGCTACACGAAACCAAAATAAGAAGTCAAAGAATTGCACAAACTCGATATCCATATACACATCTATCTATTTTCACTTAAAAAAAAAATCCTAGAATTCCACAATCTAGGCATTGCGCACCGCCTCAACTTTGTCCATGTACACATCGATTTATCTTCACTTAAAAAACAAACAAAAAAAATCAGGAACTAAAAGTTAAAACTATGTGACGCTAATCGAACGGGCACCCAGTTCTACACTAAAGCCCAGTCATCACTTGACCATGGCTTCATATTCGGTCCTTCGTGATATCCTACTTTTTCGACTTCGTATCTATCATTTGATTTAATAGCTATGACTTTGTAAGGTCCGTGAAGTTTAAGCCGTAGTTTCAAGCTAGTTCCACACCGAGTTCGTTGAATGGCTACCAAGTCACCAATCTTATACAGTCTGGGTTTCTGTCGTCTCTTGTTAAATTTTTCAGAATCTGGTTTAAATGTTCGCGTAATCTTTTCCTATTGTTTCTGTCGCCTTCAGTATTAAAAATAAGTTTATGCAAAGTTCTGGTTTCAGAAGTTTTACCATTCTTTAAAGCTGCTTCTAATTCTGGAATTTGAACTAACTTCATATTGAAAAGAAAGTTTTCTACTCACCCGACAGATGATCGTCTTGAATTGGTAATCCAAAGACCTTGGATTAGTAACCCAAAATTCCAATATTCACAGTTAATCCATAGTTCCTAACACTTGTAATCGGAACTTTCACAGTTCATCTACATGAAACACTCTCTTAGGTTCGAGTACTTTCAAGTTCGTGGTTGATTCGCGCCACTGTTGGGGGCCAAATTTTATGTGGGGTTATGCGACACATGAAGATTAGACGGAGCACGAGATAAGTACTAATCTACTTTATTATGAATTTACCAAGATGAATAAAGGTAAATGGTAACCCACAACTAAGGTCAGTCCAGATACCGTTATGTAATGACAAATAGTTCTTACATACATCAGTCTCACGCAGGAATATCAATTGCGATGGTTTAACTGGAAATCCTAAATTCTCTAACACTCCTTAGTATTCCAATCATTGCAATAATTCAACTTACGCATAAACCTCAAGAGTACGTCTGCTCTCATCCATGGCTAGCTAATCGTCAGCCTGGATCCGGAACCAAAGCCTCGAAGGAACGCGTCTGTTCCTCACCAAATCTTGTACTCGTCTCCGCACTTCCACGGCTCTTCAAGCTGTGCTGCGCTGGCCGCAGATGAAGTCGCACCTCACTGGCTATTCGCCGACTATTTCCTACATATATAAACGGAATAGTTTGTTCTAATTTTGAAATATGTCAGGATATAACAATTTACTTTATAATGTTTTCAGTTAGAAACATTTATAAAAAGGGGGATTAATCCTAGTATACAGTACACACGAGATTTGGCGACATTATGATGGTCAGTAAACGTGGTGTTTATGATGAGCGGTAAATGAGTCATTTTGGTGTTGGCGACAGTTTTCAAAATCGCGTTAAGGCTGATTACCCTATGCTAGAATTTTACCAAGAAATGTATTTAAATTGTGTTTTATTTACTTTTAAAAAATCATTTGTGTATTTTAAAAGTGGAATTCATTTTTAAATAGCTTGCTCCAACTCAAAAATACGTAATTCACTAGAAAGTGTGAACAAATGTTTTTGGCGCTTTTGAATTCTTTTCAATTTCTTATGTGAGAGCTAAAAGAAATTAAGCAAAAAATTTAAAAGAATTACTTCCTAGTTATTTAATGACATTTTATAAATTGCTTTATAAAATTGCAGTTGTATTTGGGGAGGTGAAGGGTTAATGAGTAAATATGAAGAATTTTTTTAAACAACTTGATAGCATCTGTAGGGAATGCACCGTATATCTGTTAAAAATTATCTTTTATGCATATTACAGTGCTAGTTTCTTTTTCTTCTTGAGT
>KK120421.1:318971-348557 GCA_000611955.2 Stegodyphus mimosarum | reverse complement strand
AAAAAAAAAAAAAAAGACTCACCAAGAAGGAGTTATCCGAATGGGACGAAAATCGGTAGAAGGAGTGATGTACATGTACAGGGGGAAAAAAGAATTACAGTTTGAGAAAAATTGGGTGATTTATTTAAGTAATATAGCTTCACAAACTGAAAAAGTCAGTAACGCGTTTGTCCACCTCTGGCCCTTATGAAAGCAATTAATTCGCCTTGACATCGATTGATAGAGGTTGTGGATGTCTTCCTGAGGGATATCATGCCAAATTCTGTCCAACTGGCGCGTTAAATCCTCAACATCTCGAGCTGGTTGAAGGGCTCTGCCTATAATGCTCCAAACGTGCTCAATAGGAGAGAGATCCGGCGACCTTGCTGGCCAAGGTAATGTTCGGCAAGGAGTAGAAACATGTGTAGTGTGGGCGCGGACATTATCTTGCTGAAATGTAAGCCCGTGGTAGCGTGACATGAAGAGCAACACAACGGGCCTTAGAACTTCGTCGACGTACCGCTGTGCTGTAAGGTTGCGACGGATGACAACCAAAGGAGTTCTATGAAATGAAATGGCATCCCAGACCATCACTCCTGGTTGTCAGCCTGTCTGCCGGAACACGATCGGGTTGGTATCACACCGCTCTCCGGGGCGTCTGCATACTCGGTCTTCGCTGGTCATCGGGGCTCAGTTCAAAGCGGAACTCATCACTGAAGACTATTCTACTCCAGTCGGTGACATTCCAGTACGAATGAACCCGACACCACTGCAAACGGGCTTGACGTTGTACAGAGGTCAATGGTAGTCGGCGCAAGGGGCGCCGTGACCTCAGCCCCTTTCTGTGAGCCGTCTATGAATGGTCCTTGCGGCCACTGAAGCACTAGTTGCACGTACAATCGATGATAATGATGCATCTGGGGCTGTGAGTGCCGCTCTGACGATTGCTCGGTCTTCACGTTCTGTCATTTCTCTAGGCCTACCGCTTCCTTCTTGACGCTGTGTGCGGCCATGGTTCACCCATTCTTGCCAACATCGTCTAATAGTCGCATCGCTCCTGCTCAAATGTTGAGCTATTCGCCGATAAGACCAACCGGCTTCTTTGAGCCCAACTACACGACTCCTCTCAAATTCTGACATCTGTGCATATCGTTCGCACACCTGTATGCGAGGCACAGTTACTGTCTACCAGAGTACACGGAATGAAATTCGTGAAGAATTTATGACCTGGAATCGTAATTTCTCCTCTTAAATATCCTGCCAGATGCGCTGTAGCGACAACAGTTTATTCATTGGCAGCCAAAATGTAAAATTTTGCATTTTCCGTCGAAACCTGTATGCATATCAATTTGTGTCCATTTTGCTTTATATCTTCTCGGTGCATCGTTTTTTTTTTATTTAAAAGTGTATATAAATGATATCTGTAATTATAACTTGTTAAGCTATACAAATGGTTGATATAAAAAATAGTATTTCTTTATTTAATTCAAAGTTTAGATTTATTGGTAACAGTTTTATGTAAAGCATGTAATTTATTTTTTTCGCCCGTCTTCTGCAAACAGGAAATTCACCGTGTCAGGTTAAACGGTTATTGTAGTTATCTAATTCGTGAAGTGCTTGAGATCTTATTGCCTTTGTATATCGTGTGTGAAGTACGAATGCATTTGAGTAGATAAGTGTGATGAGTGTTTTACAGAAGTGGAAGAGGAAGCGTGAACACATTACGTGTAAAGTAAAAAAAGCGGTTAATTTTGGGCCTTCGGCGCCCCACACCTGGTATGTTAGACTCATTCGACGCTTAGGTTATTTTTAGGTATCTCTTTCTCTTCGAGTTCACGTTCTGTTTATTATTCTTCGTTTTACTTCCAAATTTCGTTTTTGTGTATGTTTTGTTTTCATCTCGGCGGGTTTGGGAGAGTTTGTCCCCCCTATGGCGATATGTTTAGAAAATCGCTTGGAGTTCTGTTCTTCGTAATTTATTTAACTCGGTGAAAAGGGAATTTTTGTATGTCCTTTTTTTTAAATTACAGTTGGTGAGAATTTTAGTTCCGTAATTGACAGCAATTCTGGTAATCTTTGTATTTGAATTTTGAAAATTCGTCTTTCTAAGAAATTCAGCGAACGCAAGAAAATTCCCCATTCTGAAAATATTAGTATTTTGTTATGTTATTCGTTATTTTTATCAACATTTGCAACAAACCAACATATTTTTCGTGATTTTAAATGAAATCGAAGAAATCAAGAATTTGAAGGGCGAGTTGAAGGGAATGAGAGCTTTAGTATGAACTTACTTTTTCCAGCAAAAATATCAGATGCATCTAATTGTTCTATTAATAAAGCCCTCGTCAAGGAGTTTTCTTTAGCAAGATACGTGCACAAACTTGGTATTTCCGGCGAGTTAAGTGTGGTAAATTTTTTTAGCGTAAGAAATATATTTCATGGGTTATTTATTTCAAGCATGCTCATGTCGTATTGAATTAGGCTGGAGAAAACTGAGCTGTGTACTGTGAAATAGGAATCCCCCCCCCCAATCCCCGTGAAAAGGCATGGGGTATCCTAGAAATTATTTCTGGTATTTAAGAATTTGAAAATATAAAAAAAGAACACACAGAAATGTGGATGGGAAAAGATAGGAAATTGTGAAGGATATGTAATTTTATCGAGTCATTTTTGATCAGCGGAATTTATAGAGGATAAGAAAGAGGAATTACAAGGGCAGACGGCATTTACATTATGGCACAAACACTTTTTTACACAGACGCAAAGTGACATAGAGAATTATTACATATTTTATATCTAGATTATGTGTCAATTATTTATTCCGAAAATGAATCAATACGTACAAGCGCGTTCCCGTTTATTCTGTTGGAAATTTCTTAGCGTAATCTTTAAAAATAAATTCAGGACCACCAGCCAAGAGGGAAAAGAGCGCTAAATATTTATAGTTCCAAGCGTACCGCATGGCTGCATGGACGTTTTTGCGATTTTCCCCGTGTGTAACGTGCTTACCTCCCAGTTTCCCATAGAAAGTCCTCCACGAAGATATCCCTCCAGATAGCCGTAGTGTACTTTGCCCCTGATCTACGAAACCAAACCAAAAATAAATCCAAAGCACTTGGTTCAGTTCAGCGATTTTGCGGAATTCTCAAGTCTTTCAGAAATTTTATCGCATTTCTTTCTTTTGCCGACAAATCTCACTAGCGCATATTTCATAGACGATTATGAGACAACACGATTTATTTTAGGAAAATCATAGCGATTAGGGATGCAGCGAAAAGAACGCACATGAAACTGTGACGTTTCTTATTAAAAGTGAAAAAGTGTGCAGGATTGCCAGTGTTTGGCGCAATCTAAAAATATTGGCGATTTGCTCTATTACGTAAGTACAAGCCAAGGCATGTTGGGCCAGACTGTTGAAGTATTATGTTGACTGGACAGACTGTTGAAGTATTATGTTGAATAAATTTTTGAATTAATTAACGTTTATAGTTTTACATAGGTTCGCCATATTGTTCAGACCAGACGGAATTTCAGTTAAGGGGGCAGAAGTGGTCAGCCTTTAACTTACCTGTTTAGGATTTACATTTATGAGTATAAAAACTGCCATTCAAGTTTTAATATTTATCAACATTTTATATACTTTTATTTTGTTTAATTTATAAAACTTCCATTCAAGTTTTAGTATTTATCAACATTTTGTATACTTTTTATTGTTTAATTTATAAAACATTAAAAAAGGTACTTATTAATATCCCATGACAGTGAAAGTTGGCTGTGATCCCATCCAATTGTTCCTTCGGAATTTTTTAATAACTTAAAACATTTCTTTTGAATAAACATTCATTATTTTACCCGCTTCGCTTTTGCGCTTCGTAGAAAGGCTTTCGTAGACTTACTATTTTGTGAGGCCTTCCGAAGGCCTCACAAAATAGTAAGTAATATTCTAAGTAGTATTCTAAATAGTTAGTAATATTCTTAGTAGTATTCTAAATAGTTAGTAATATTCTTAGTAGTATTCTAAATAGTTAGTAATATTCTTAGTAGTATTCTAAATAGTTAGTAATATTCTTAGTAGTATTCTAAATAGTTAGTTATGTTCTTAGTAATTCTAAAATAGTAATATTCTAAGTAGTATTCTAAATAATAGTAATTGTAAAATAGTAAGTAATATTCTAATAAAAATATTGTAAGAAGAGCATATCGAAAGCTTTATTTAGAATGTTTGCAGGTGATTATTCCAGTTTATTACTGTTTTGGGCGTATGCAGTTGACCATATCGTGTCCTTTAAATATACACTTTTTTATGGTAGGATCCCATACCTTTGAAATATTTGATTTATATCTTTGGTCATAAAAAGAAGTTTCCTATCTAAAATCTGTCAGGGTTACATCAAACGAAAGCGCCGATGTTATAAGTGTATTTTTATGTCACACTTATCCACTACATCACGCTGCTTGGCGACAGTTTCACGATCGATGGCATAGCACGAAAGTACCCGAAATAATTTGAAATTTAAATAAATGTATATGCATTTTTCGAATTTTAAAAAGGGTGGGTGAAGAATTAATTATTCGGCAATTGTGAAAGGAGCACATGAGGTGAAAAAAAAAAGCTAGAGTTTTACTAGACGGATATCAGTATGAGGGCACCACCTCGAAAACTTCAGATTACAGTCTAGTTCCTAGTTTATCAAGAAGTTTAAAAGAGATAGAAAACAAAAATCGTAACCTAAAAAGAAACTGCCAGCTGATCTTGGTATGCAGAATTCAGTTTACATCCATAAACAGTTTTCAGCTATGCAGTTATGATACGCTTATAATTGAGAATTAGTGTCTCAGGATATCGAACATAAAATACTACTTTTAAAATGAGCTATTAAAAAAAAAGAAAAAAGAAAAAAAGAAGCAAAATGGTAAGGGAAAAATGATCGTTATATTATTTCATCGTAAATTAATGCCATGTAGAAGTAATGCATTTGCTTATTAAAGAAAAGACTTCATAAATTGTTCGAAACGTAGTTGTGCATTAATTTCATTGGATCGCTGGTGCTAGCAGTAAAAATGTCTTGTAAGTGGCGGTATTTTGCTAGGACGCGAAATCCTTGAAATGAGAACAATAACATTGAAAATGTTTTGTGCTTTTTTATTTGAAGGAATAAAAAAATCGGGGAGAAACAAGGAAAAATTTAATTATTTTAATTAAATTGATTTTAAGGAATATACTGTGTATTTTGAAAACTTTTCAAGAAGTATATTTTTGTGAATTAAAATTTTACATTTATGCACTTTCCGTTAATTGAAAAATTCCAGAAAATATTTTGTGTATTCTGTTATATACAAAAGTATGCGCACTTTTACGTGCAGAAATCTCAGAGATATTCAAATTCGTCGAATTTTACTGAATTACATTATTTATTAACGCTTTTAAGTCATTTCGATAAGATTCCGAAAAACGGTATTCGGAAAGGAATTACAGAATAAAATTTTAAGTTCTGATGATTTATGGTGTTGCTTAAAGCGCAAAATATTTAGATCTATTCGATATGTATTGAAAAGTGCCACAAGTTGGTTAAAATTTAATAATTTTATTTTTCCCTCGGGAATTTTCCGCGTAGATGAGTAGAGCTTTTGTTTTTATTTTATAGTATAATTGGACTCTTATATCATGAAGACCATGTAATTTTTTTTATTTATATTATTTTATTTACAGAATTCCTCATCCACCGTATTCTTAAAATTCTTTACTTTAATTCGAAGAAGTTTAAAGTACAAATGCGTATCTGAATAACTATTATTGCGTGCGTACGCGTTCGTAATGGTTTGAATGCATACTGAACCGATGATATTTTGTTAAAATTTATTTTCTCAAAAGCAACATTCTATAGTTCTGGTTTTTTCACACAGAAGTTCTCTACAGCTCTTATCAGCGCAGTCAGCAGTTACAACTTCAAACTACTAAAACCTTTAAACACAACGCGGTGCAAAGAGCATCTAAAGAGCGAAGCTCGCACGAAGGTCCCTCAATACTCCGAACTCAACTTTGAACTAAAAACAGGACTGATGCTATTTCCGGTCTTATATAGTTTTACCTCGGCCGCTGAGAAATTTCCGGGACCTTCAATTTCTCGAAATTAGTGGAAGGCATATAATGTTAAAGTTACATATAAAGGCTAGAAACGATTGCGGTTACATATAGGATCAATTTCAGTTATTCAATTATTGTACCAATTACGGTTCTACAAGGACCGAACCCTAATGTCGACAAATAGTAGCCATATTTGACGACTTCGCACCAAATTAGGCGAGATAGCCATTTGTTTTGCCTCGATGTTAATTCCTCTGTAATCTTATTTTTTCGGCAGAGCTCCATTCTCTTGAGACTTTTATGTTACAGTAAACAAAAGATACTGCACATATAATTTCGCCAAAATTATTTGCATATATTCAAAATTCGTAACAATAAGAAAATAAAGACTAGTCAGTTTTTTTAAGATAATTTATATCACTTTCCTTACGGGCAGTTTCATATAAACGAGGCTATATTATAAACAGCCTTAATTACGAATATGGAACCTTAATTTACTTACATGTTTTTAACCGTTCTGCTACGGAAATATTTTTTATTACTTAAATGTTCTTTGCTGAATTTTTAAGGAATTTGTTGTTGATTTAATAAATGATAGAACTATTTTTTTCGTTACACTTGCACAAGAATTATTTGCAAGTGCGTTTTAAAATTCGATTATCCTGCTATTATTTGAAAACTGATAACGTTGCTGTATTATCAGCATTTGACGCCTACTCCTTCAAACCGTTTGTTAAAGAAACGCCTTTTGTTTTCTAAACCTTTTTCTTTTCGGTTAGTATGTAACGAATTAAGTGAATTGTTTGGATTACAATTTGCATGGGAGAGGAATGCAAAATATTAGATTTATCTAGTCTAGAAATGCATGTATTAATTATATAAACAAAATCATTATGTTGTAAAATAACAAACAAACGATTTATGGCGAAATGGAAGTGCTTTGGGAGTCCCTCCCCCGGGCGTAAAATTTATCCTAATTTAACATACTTTTGAGATTTTATTACCTATTTAAATATTTGTACGAAATGAAAATGGACCAGATTTGAGTCCGCCTCAAATTTAGATATTTAGAGTTGCTGCAGCTCACAAAGAAAGTTTATTAGAACCAAGGGTTATTGCATATTACGTAATTTCGCAATTTATGCTCTTTGCTTGAATTAAATGCTAGAGCATTACATTCTTATATCACACATCTTTTATTATAAAGTAAGAATAAATTGCCTCATTTGAAATTTTGAGTAAAATCATAAGTTAACGATTCCCAAAATTTTCGTAATTTGTAAATTCTTGTTTTAAGTAGACCAAAAAAAAAGAGTGGGGGAAGATGAAGCGTGTTGTCATCTACCGATTCAATTTTTTGCTGCGCTAATAATTGTTTTCCCCACCCGGTGTAGTGCTTAGTAACGCTGACTGCCGTTACCGATGGGGCCCTGGTTCGAGTCCCTGAGAAAAGGCATGGATATTTTTGTAAGCGTGTAGTTTTTTGCTGCAAGGGGGCACTGAAAATGCTCGACGAGGCTAAAGCCCTGTCGAGAGTTTGCTGGTAGGGGAAAGGGGTTGGAGATCCTCGGATCGACCCAAGGTATTCTTCAAAATTAACATTACTACACATTGCTACTACACACACTAACACTACTACACATTGTGGCTGGACTATACCTGTATGAACAGTGATAAAACTCCTGTGTATCGCCCACTTCTACCTATACCTGCTTCAGAGGTTTTTGAAATAAACAGAAATACAGTTCTATAAAATAAGAAACGTGCTTCAGAAGAAAATGGGTCGTACCTTGCAAAATAAGCTGCTCAGGCTTCCTAGCAATCCCGGTCAAAGAAGAGCATATGGTGTAAACAGACAGACGTTTCATTGCTTTTTAATGCTCTGATGAAAAAACAAGATTATTGTTGTTTTAGAATCTTTTGTGTATGTGCTTGCTGTGCGTTACAGGCAGGACGAGTACCGGACATAGGTAATGTAGGCAGCCGCCTAGAACACTCATTTTTAGACTTTGGATAAGTTGTTCACATGAGCGAAAATTAAATGCATTTCATTTTAAATTATACGAAGCGCCAACCGTACTGATTACCTAGAGCGTCTTAAATGCTGGAGCAGAGTCTGATTATATGTATAGCATTTTGTCACTATCGTTTTTGGACGATTACCCTAAAATGTCAATCATTTTTATATGTACTGAGGAAATGTATAGCAACAGTGTACTATTGTATAGCAAGCGGTGATTTTATTGGTACTTTTCGTATTCTCCCATCGACCGTTGGCGAAAATTTCGGCAGCGGCTGCAAATCCCCAATCGTTACTACGGAATTCTAATGGAAGTAGTTATTTATAATTGGCGCTAAATCCCACTGCTTGGCCGGTCGACGTGATAATATGCAAGTACCATTTTATTATTACTTTATTTAATATTGCTTGTGTTTTACTGCACGTAATTTAATAACTTTGCTGTAGTTACGAGAATATCGCTTTTGGGTGTTATCTGTGGTTTAACCTTGCTAACCAGTATCGTTTTACGCAGTCAAAAACAGTTCTCACCGCCAATATTTTTTCCTTTGGCTAGATATTTCACTGAACATGTGCAATACGAATTTTTTTTAACATTGCTAGCTTAATGTACGGTCTGTCATCACGCTTTCAGGATATGGCGGCACTATTCTACTATTAAATTATTTGTGGAACACTTCGGGAATCAGATATTTTAAAAAATTATGTCAACTTGTTCGAAGCTTTATTTCTAAAATTAAGAAATATATATATATATATGTATATGAAACCAGTGTTTTATGAAGCGGCATTAATCAAAGAATGCGTAACGAAGAATTAAATATCTATTTGGTAATAATGGTTTTAATTTGGTTTGTACATGATGCCTTTCTTTTGTTGTCCATAAAAGCATGTGTAAGCAATTACATAGCAAATATGCACATTGTTATGTGAACGTACTGCTGAAAATATCTGTACAGAGTACTGTGCCATGCGATTTAATTACCCGTGACTGAAGAAAATCAGCCCTGAAATCTAATGCAGAAAGTGAATTGCCTTTATTGTGTTTCTGCATGAAGTATTGTGATTCACACATTTCGGCGCATCCTTTGAAGCCGTACGTTTAGATTCAAAAATGTCATCCTTTCCTGATGAAGGTAAGGAAAAGCCTTGCGGAAATTACCATTTTTTTTCCTTTGTAATTATGGGGTTAATGTTTGTCGTTCTGTAGGTGTTAAGTTTTTTACGCCAGTGCTGGAAATGCCATATATATTTAAAATGAAGTACTTCCGTGTAGCGGACTGTTAAACTGAGATTGGATTACTTAGGTAATGCCAGAATACATGAGGTCTGTTTGCATAGGCTATGAGCTAGAAAAGTTAATTTTTGTCATGCCGAAAATTTCCCGAATTATTTTCGCGGATTTTAGGAGACTGAGTTAAGGAATTAAGGAGGCTGAGTATCAAGTTCTTCTATGGTTAAGTAAATCCGCGAAGTTAATTTCTTTTTCTTTTTTTCTTAATTTTTATGGAACTTGTTAGAATATTTTCATGTTTAAACAATTTTTTTTTTTTTCTAGTAATTTTTCCTGAGCTCGCTAAAAACCCGACCTAATTAGCAAAGGAGGGGGATCGATTGATTAGGATTTATTCTTAAATCTTTGTCGCAAGGAACTTGCCTTCCCAATAAATATGCAAACAAAATTAATCTAAATCGACTGTTTGGAAAGAATTTCTAAAATCGGAAAAAAATTATGAAATTGTAAACTTCCCCAATGTAATGTAGGAACGATATTATATATTACAGTGTAAAAAATGCCTTTATATTTATAATGTATGTGCATGTTTTTAAATGGCTTAGATATTTCATCAACAGGCGCATTAAGTTTAAAAGAAAATGAAATTTCTTTCACTTTTCTGGAAAGCAATATCCTTGCGCGTGGAAGAGAGTAATACTTTATTTCGGGCAATGGCAACACATTTTTTTTTTTACTCTCTGATTTTGTTGATTAAATTTGAAAACAATCGTATTACGCCTTGTCGAACGGCGACACATTTCTTTTAAATTGCCAAGTTTTCTGATTAAATTTGAAACATAAATATCTTATGCATTATCCAGTGGTAAGACATTGCTTTTAAATCGCTGAATTTGTTAATCAGGAATGCATTAAATTCGCACAAAACATGAAATAAACAAATTCAAAATTCGGGTTTCGAGATGCTCATGTTATGGTGGAAGACTGCGCCTTCAAAATTTAACGCAGTTACTCCAGATCGCGCCGAATGTTCACAGTAATTACCTAATTTTTATTGAAAAGTAAAAGGTTTAGTCCATCTAAAAATCTAACGTTTACGACGAGGCTAAACTAGATTTGTCTAAGGCTAAACTAGATCGCGCATCATAAGGTTGCAGATAATGTTTTCGATCCTTTCCTAAATTTATTGCTAGGAAAATAGCGAGTTTTCTACAGTTGAAGAGTGCACACGTCTTTTGTTGCCGTCACTAATTCTGGCAGTCACCCAAGGAAATGATTTTTAGTGCTAAGATCTTGATGTCCGTCGATTATTTGACGTATTTTAAGTGACGCTTTTTGTGTTTTTGATACTGTAAATGTAGTTTATGAAAATACAGATAACCAAAAGGGTTTCCAGCATGAGTGTTAATTTAAGAAAGCAAGAATTGAAACGAGAACAACCTAGGAGGGAAATCCGTCTTATGCAACCACAAGTTAGTTTTGCATGCTTTTATTTACATAATATCTCAGTTTGCATTTAACTTGAAATTAATTTATGGTTTCTTTCTACAGACTGGAATGTTTGAAATTTTTCACAGTCAAATTTCTGATAGTAGACAAAAATTGTTTGACAGAAATTTTAGAACTATTAGATTTATGTGAAATCATTTTAACTTAACTGTAAGAAATTCGCCCAGTATGCGGAAAATCGTCTCAACTTTCTGGTTCGTCCAATCGAAAAAGGCCTTGAGTGCAAAGGGTTAAAATATTGGCAATTTGAAAAATCATTGAGTTTGGTGGTATGAGTAAAGGAATGGGATGCCACTGGAACCGTACTCTGGTATGTTTGTTCTCCGTCAAAATTGAGTCGGAACTATACATTTAAGTATAGTGGGATTATTCCAGTAAAATCAGTTCTGATATCCCATTGATAGTTATGGTCTAAATGGAGATTACAGTGAGTAAAAACTTTCTTCTACTTTGAGAACATCGGCTAACGGACAAATAGTTTTATTCTCCCTTTGGTGTTTGACCCGCCGAGGAGATCAAAGATGCACCAAATGATAAAAAGATTCATCCAGACTTTCTTACAAAACGAACACCATGTTTTATTAATATAACAAAGGAAATTAACCGATAAAAAGATTAATTAGAATCACGGTGAATTACAATTACGGTTGAGCAGCGCTTACGTCTGCCTCCATTTGCCATATGATGATTCGCTGTCCTCTGTCTCTATTTTTTGAATAACCAACGTTCTTTTCTTTCTGATAATGCCATTCCGGACAACAGAATTTTTTTATTCATAATGGCTGATCTCCACTAGTCCGTCTACGAGAAGCACATTCGTCACTGTAGAGACAATGCTGCTCAGAGAGAGAGTCTGAAAGTACAGTAACAAAAAAAAAAAGCAACACAGCTTCTAATTCAAAACAATGAAATATAAGTGAGCTCCAAAATATGTAATGATTTAATAAACACAATACTAACATAAAAATAAATGTGAAATTATATATATATATAACATATACACACTGTCAGAAGTTAATACTACAATATTTAATTGACACTATTGGAAGTATTTTAAATTTGTCTTGGGAAAATAGGCTTTCTTTATAATTTAATTTTGCTTACAAGTTAACTGATAACCTTGATAAGGCATCAGCATTCCCGTATGAAGTGCCTTTGCGGTATGTCACAGTCATGTTGTAACGTAACGCTAAGGCCCAACGAGACAGTTTAGCACCATCAGGCGCACTTTAGGTCAAGTAAGTAAGGGGATTGTGGTCAGACAAAATTTCTACTTTGGCACCGAAAATCCAAGTGTCAAAATTTTTCAAGGCTTCGATGACGCAAAACGCTTCTCTTTCGATGGTTGACCATCGTTGTTGGCAGGGAGTCGGTTTTTTGCTGAAAAATGCTATAGTCATTTCTTTGCCATGTTCATCATTTTGAGCTAAACACGCTCCAATTGCAAATCTGTATAGAGTTGAATGGGTTTGTCAATGTCCGGAGTATGCAGGGCTTCTTTAAGTTTGTTGAAAGATGCTTCCCTTTTAGAGCCCCACGGAATATTATTTGGAACACTCTTTTTCGTAAGGTTTGTTAGAGGCAAAAATATTTCAGAAAAATTTGGGATATAATCCCTATAACTTGCTAGCCCTAAAAGACTTCTGCCTTCTTTTTTAGCGGCAGGCTTAGAAAGATTCCGGAGGACTTCTACTTTCTCAGGATGGAGAGTGAGTACCAGAACCTATTACGTGACCTAGAAACTTCACGTGACTCTTTCTGAAATCACTTTTTTGTAGATTTGCTGTTAGACCTACGTTTCTGAGACTCTGAAACGCTTGGTCGATGTGATGCAGGTGGCCATCCCAAGTCTCAGAAAATATTGCCTCATCATCAATGTATGAACGGCAGTATTTCTTATGGTTTGCTAGTACCTTATCCATGGATTTTTGAAAGGTACTTCCGGCATTTTTCAAACGGAAAGGAAGACTTTCCATTGGTAATAGCCAAAATGAGTGAGAAGTGCTGTGTAAGGTTTGGCTCCTTTTTTCATCGGGATTTGCCAGTATCCTGGGTTAAATCGAGAACTGTTATGAATTTGGCTTTTCCCATTTCGAAAAGTAAATCTTTAGCAATCTTCATCGGATAGGCATCCGGAACTCTGAAGCTACTTAAAAGCCTAAAGTCTATGCACAGTCTAACACTATCATTCTTTTTTGCAGCACATACTACAGGATGTGCCCATTCACTGTCACTGTGTTCTATAAGATCCCATTCTAAAAGTTCTTTAACTTTGCGATCAGGATCTTGAAGCGAAACAGGCACACAATAGGGTCTAAATCCTTTTGGGCTACAGTGTGTTGTAACCTTCATGTCATGACCATCGACATTGGCTTGGCCCGGTTTGTTACTAAAAACATCGGCGTAAGATTTTAGTACCTCAAATTGTCCTTTTTGGTGATAATGTTTTAAGTCAGCTTTCAGATTTCGTAAGTGAGTCCAGATATCTTCAGCAGATTTATTCATAGGATCCGCTGGTGCGTAATGGATATCTCCAAAGTCTTCATCCTGCTCAAAAATGTTACCAACGTGATCTATACGAGCAATATAAGGTCTTAACTTACATTCCCCGTACAGATCTTTTCAACAAGGACAAAAGCTCTGGTGGTATTCTTCCATACACCATCTGGAAGGTAGGCAAACCAGTAGTGCTATGTGGCACTTCTCTGTAGGCAAACAGGAGGTAGAGAAGATGCAAATCCCAATTTCTGCCACGTTCGTGGACATTTTTGTCATCTCTTTTAAGGTTCTATTCCAACGTTCTACACCATCCATACTCTCTGGATGTCCTGGCGTGAAGAGTCGTGGAGACACACCCAGAAGGTCCTCAAAAGCTCGGGTGAGTTTGGCTGTGAAAATAACTTCGCTGGTTGGAACAAATCATCTTCGGAAGCCCAGTTTGAGAAAAAATCGTCATCAAAACGTTGCATATTGTTTTCGCACTTACCTCTTTGACGGGAGTGGCTTCTGCAAATCTGGTGCATAGGTCAACTGCACATATTACGAACCGATGACCTCTTCCGGATGGAGGTTCTAACGGTCCAATACAATCTACACTACAAAGGGTGTTTCTGGTTTAATGATTGGTTGAATTGGAATTCTATCTTTATATGTAATTGTTCTTCTCAATTCGCATTCTTTATAACTTTCGCAGACCTTTTTAATATCTTGCTTAATAATAGGCCAAGAGAATGAGTACTTGATTCGTTGAATTGTCTTTTTCTCAACGAGGTGTCCAGTCAGAGGGATTTCATGTGCCATTTTCAGAACTTCTTTTCTTTTTCCTAATGGCAACACAACTTACTTAATGTTTTCACCACTGATATATTCAGAGTGAAGTAACACTCCATTATCAAAAGCATATAAAATTTGATTCTTATTTGCCCATTCACAAAGGTCTTTTTCTCACCGAGGTGTCCAGCAAGAGGGATTTCATGTGCCATTTTCAGAACTTCCTTTGTTTTTCCTAAAGGCAACACAATTTACTTAATGTTTTCACCACAGATATATTCAGAGTGAAGTCATACACCGTTATCAAAAGCATATGAATTTTGATTTCGTGATAACACCTGCTCTGTCTATTTTTTTATTCCGGACAACACAATTTTTCCTTTATTCGTAATGGCTGATCCCTACTCAGTGGAAAGAGAGGATACTCTGTTTTGCTGTATTTTACCACAAGGTCTTTTCCTGCTTTTGTAACCTGAAATGTGTATTTTACCTTTTAAAATTTCTGTATGGAGGAATAGATTTCGAATTCTGAATTAGGCTAAGAAATTTATGTATGAGGTAATTGCCTTTATAGAAAACAAATAGCATTAAATTAAAAAACTTAAGAAGCTTTTGGCAGGTGCAGGTGTAAGTGGGGGTGATACCAGAATCTCGCCGTACGTTGTATAGGTATAGTAGTCCGACCGCACCAACTCTATAGCAGCGCCCCAATTTTCAGGGAGAACACCTTAATTGCATCTATTAGCATATAATTTGTACTAATATTTTTTTCACAGAGCATGGAACATTGATGGCGCAGGATTTCTGCCTGTGAGAGCCTTTCTGTCTACGACGAATAGCACTTTCAGGCTTAAGTGTTGATTGTTGAACTGAATGCAACGTCGATTTTGAGGAATGTTACTTCTGATTTCGTGGCAGTTGAAGGAATGAGAACGTCCTAAATAAGAAGGGACTATTTTGCATGTCCGAAACAAATGATGAAATATAAGCAAAGTGCTAGGAAAGGGGTGTTTTTTACTTCTTACGGTTATGGTATATTTACCTGGGGCCTTTAATGTTCAGGAAAACTTGGATCATAGTTTGAGTATATAATTACAAGATTGTGGGAAATTTTGAATTTCCAGTGTTTATACTAAGACAATTAGCAGTGGTGAGGATAAAATCATGCATTTTTCCAGTCTTCAGATAATGATAAATAAGACTGCTGCTTACATCTCATGGTGCATAATATGTTATTGAACCCCAAAAAATATGTTTTTAAAGAATGACTACATGGAAAAATTCTCCTGCTGTCCAGCAAAACATGAAACTCAAGTTCCTTTGGTTATGGAATTATAGTATACTTAAGTCTTTTCTTTATGTTAATGTTCCTGTTGCATAAATTTTGGCAGTAGTTGTTCAGGGATTTTGTTAATTGAAATTATTAGAATTGATGCGGGGAATTTTTACTCGTGAAATGACGCGATACAATTACTTCCTGATGAAATCTTGCATTATGTTCTTCCCGTTGTTCATTTTATGTAATATCGAATTCTTATCTGTACGCGGAACAGAATTCCCTCCTCCCTCGTCTGCAGCTGTTCATTAGAAACAAAGAATGGAAAAAATTCTATTCATTTCGAGTTAAAGATGGGTCGTTAGTGACCTGATCCACTTCTGAACCTTCAGGGAGACGCCTTTTTCACTTTCATTGCGAAGTCATTTTTCAGACGATTTCTGTCGAAACTCGTTAGAATTGTCGAAAAATTGTCGTTCTCGAAACTCATTAGGCCGGGAGAATGTAATAACGGAACTTTTTGTTCAAACTCGTGTACTTAATAGCTTCAGATTAGGAAGAACGAAATATAAATCTCACGTTTTTCCAGGTCGTTTTAATGCTTGTTTGGTTACAGACGGGGAGAAACCTCATAAAGTGGAATTAGCTAACTTCCAGGGCAAATCTAACTCGCTATAGAACGGGTTTTATTAGATAATGAAATCTGTAATTAGAGAAAACAGGTCCAAAGTGAAAAAAGGCTGTTGTAAACGAAACTCGTGCACCTGGATCCAACCCGTGATAAGAAGAGATTTAAACGTTATTTAATGTTAAATGCAGTAATATTTTAGAACGCTAAACACAGTTAAGAATTTTTCTGATTTCTTTTCTTATTTTATAGCTAAGGCATTTTTGTGTGTATGTAATAAATTGTAAATGCTGATTATCTCTCAGGTAAATTTGATAATACTTTGTTTCAGTCCTCACTAGTTAATGCCGTGGTATTGAATTTTAAGTAAAGGTAGATTGAGGAAGATTTTACAGATGATTATTTGTGTAAAAATAATTTGTTTATTACGAGTTTTAGCGAAATATACTTTATAATTCTATATTTTAAGTTAATGAGCGATTCCCTGTGAATAAATTAAAAAAAATAGTACATAGGTTTAATATTTATTGTAGCAGAAACTGCAGTAACACTGTAATACGACCATTGATGCTAAATCTTGTGTGTATAAAAAAAGGTAATTTTGCCGCTGTATCTCGGATAATACGCTCCTTACATGTAATTGCACGTAGTACTGAATGCTGTTTATAATGCCATAACGGTGCAATATATATAACAGTTAACTGATGAAATACGGTTAATAAAACACTAGTCATAATAAAAATAATATAGTGTCTTATTCTCTGAAATGTGTATAGGAAATGTACATAATTAGAAGGAAAAGGGATTCTTGTACTTCAAAGCCTAATCCTCAGCATGGTGCAGCAATGAAAAAATTCTTTATTTGAAATTAGGAAGTACCTTATAAAGTTTAAACGGGTGGCAGAACAATAAGAATAATCCTTTTCTATCAGAGCCCTGTCTAAGCAATGAAATAGTGATCCGACTTGCACATGGTAAAGATTGTTGTGAAAAAAGTACTCATTTGGAAATTATATTACACTATATTATAGCTCACGTTCACTTAAGTATTTTTTGTAACTCAAAAATCATTTATTTCTTTAATATTCAAATATGTTTTATATCGAATATCCGTATACGTGTATAAGGATTCGTAATGGATTGAATGCGCAGAGAACGGACGTTGGCTTGATTAAATTTATTTTTTCAGAACACACTTCACAGTTCTGCACCTTTTCACACAAAAGTGTTCATTCAGCTCTTCTCAGTATGGCAGAGCACAATCAGTAGTCACCACTTCAAACTACTGAGAACGGTGAACGCTAGACACAGAAAGCCTCAATTGCGTAAGCTCGCACATTGATTTCTGAATCCTTTGATCTGAACTGAACTGAAAACTGATCATGGAGGTGCACAAGCAATTTAGCCACTGTGGGCTTAACCTGTGTTTGGAATTGCTTCTAGGCAAGTGACGGTGCTATGAGAATAAGTGTTAAAATGCGCAACCGTTAAACGGCGATGGAATGGGGCTACATCGAGCTGGTGAGTAACTTAGGTGCAGGCAGAAAATGGAAGAAGTCAAATTTCTGTGGAGCCAACTAGAGCGATTCAGGGAAGATGAACTATTGACGTGGAAGTTATGGCATAGGGGTGTCGGAGGATACATGTTATGCAAATACTGCATTGATTGATGAAATTTACAGATGGAAGGTACAGACAGTAAAAAAGTAATAGAAATAAACATATTCAGAAAATATGTACGAAGTGGTAGTATGTGAAATGTTCTTTTGTTGCTTTTCTAGGATTTGCAAAGTCGTTAACTTAGTCTTTGTTGAAAAACTTGGAGCAGTGGATTGATTGGATAGACTACTCAGCTGCATTGTGAAAAATCGTGCGAGGTCTCTTGAATGGTTGTGCGTATGTTGGAATATGTACAATCATTCAAGAGATCTCGTAGTATCTCTTGAATTGTTGTGCTGTGGAATTATAATTTGCGAGTTTGGCGAGTAATTTGTGTTCATTACTTTGGTAAGAAAGTTGTGAGAAGTTCAAATGTAATCTTGAGCACACGGAAGGTCAAGATCGATGTGAATGATTAAGTTTCTCACGAACCAAGGCGAGTTGGGGATGGAACGAAGAATTTTATTTTGGAAGGTCGAGATTTTATTCCTGTAGGTTTTGGGTGGTGTGGCCTAAACTGGTACTCCACAAAACAATATTGCACGTATCAGGGAAACGTGTAGGGGTTCCCTTACTTTTATATGAAATTTAGATTTTGTCAAGTTGTATATGGCCATATATGCAACTGATTTTCTCTCCGGTCTTATATATTTTTCTCCCGTCTGCCGAGAAATTTCTATTACCTTCGATTCGTCGAAATTGCTGGAAGGCATACACAGTTACATAAGGCCGGATATAGTTGCAGTAACATAGGGATCGGATCAAATGGTTTCCAAGTATGGCGACTTTTGGCGATTTCTCCTGATAAAAATTAATCGCGAAAGCCATAGCCAGCTTGGCGAGATACCATTTCTCTGTGGCAATGTTATAAGTGAACTTGACCCTATAACCTTATTTTTTGGTGAAGCTTCGCACATTTTAGGCCTTTTATGTTAGATTATATAAGAGATACTACAATTTACATGTAATTTCACTAAAATTATGTACATCTATACAAAATTCTTGACACATTATATATCCGGTTTATTATGTAACCGATGTATGCAATCGTATACGAAGCTTGATTCAAGGGTCCGAGCGCGCATATAATCGCGATCATTAAATAATGAGGGATGTATGTATATTTTGTTCTGGCATTGAGTGCAAACTTTGGCACCTGGAGTCATCAAATTTTCAACACACTTAGTCCTCCAACCGAACAGATGCATATCGAAGTCCAAATTTGAATTTTGTAATTTGTTTTTTTTTATTTATGTTTTGTGGGAACTTAGTGAAATTCTGATGAATGATTCAGCCTTTTAAAAGCAACAAGGTGCCGTCGCTCAGCAAAGTTTAAGATAGTTTAGAATGTAATCAGAACACTCTCAGACTTAAGACTTAAGACACTTTAAAAGTGGCAGCACATTTCTTTTAAATTGCTTAATTTAATCAGAAAACTCAGCAGTTTAAAAGAAATGTGCTGCCACTCTTCAAATTGTAAGACATTTCTTTTTTCATATTTAATGAACAAACTTGTCAGTTTAAAAGAAATGTACCCGGAATTAAATATTTTAATCTTCCACCCAGCAGTGTTGGCATTGGCCAAAGCGTAAGATATTTTTCTTCTAATTTATTATTATCAAATTAAGCGGTTTTAAAATAATGGGCAGTTTATGTTTTATTATTTACTACAAGCTGTATCCGTGAAATATGCTTCCTGACTCATTATGCGTTTTCTCTTTTTTACCGCAATTATTGTAAGCGGCTGGTCGCGCAAACTGTTAGTAAAAGGGACGTATATAACATGCGACAGTTACAGTTCTCATGACAAAATGTGCCAGTAGAAAGAATAAATTAGGTTATAAAATTTAAGAAGCAATGATTAGGAGCGGTGATGTGCTTTATTTCATAAAAATGGACTAAAATAACGATTATGTTACGGGAATGCATCAAATCTACTTGTCGGAAGGAATACTTTCTTAACGTGATGGGTAACTCATTCTGTGTGGTAATGATGCCGTCGTATCTTGGATCATTATATAAGATGGTTTGAGAGAGCAACGGTAAACATAGTACCAGTGCATGTCGGAGAGCAATTTCATGCAATCCAATGCATGTCAGAGAGCATGCAATTTTAACGTTACACTGCAGTTGTTTCGCAGCCTGGATTGGAAAGTATTTGTGATACCACATTGTCCTGTTTAATAATGTCATGTTGCTTCCTTCAATGTAGTTTCTCAATCAATTGGATATTCGTCGTGATGCCACTGAATTTCATATTTAATTGTATTAGACATGTAGAGAAAATACATGCCGCTATAAGTATGATATATTTGTTTAAAATATTTTAACTTCTTTCCTTTAAACATCTAGAGGTAACATTCTGAGTTTCAGAAATTTTTCTCTAAACACCTCATTAGGAGCCTGAAATAAAACTAAAATGGTGCAAAGGAATTCTAGATCATTGAATCTTCAATCACAAGTAAGCAATAAGAAATTGGTGTTTCGAAATGGGGCCATTCTTCTGCTATACAATGTTGAAGCAAGAAATTTCAATATTGTAGTCTCAAGCGTATGTTCTGCACTGAAGAAAGACTTTTGTTCTCAGCTCTCGAAAAAACTCTTTGAAAGATTATCGCTGAGATAGATTACCTTATCCGTACACTGTTATCCATGCCATCTTTTTGACTTGTTATCAAGGGGCTCGTTAATCGATTGTTAAGTGTTTTGTAGCAGCGTAACATTTCTTCAGGTCACTTCGTAAACTATTGCTCAATCTAAATTATCTTTGTGACGACTTATATTTTTTAAAAATTCTGGTAATTATTTGAGTGTTGGTGATTCTTTGAAAAATAAATCAGTTATTGAATTGAACACTAACAGTACTTTCATTTAGCAAGTTTTAAAATGTTCTCATTGGCAAAAATTCCGTGTCGAATCTTTATTTAGTATTTTATTTTTCTTGTTCTAATTTTACAAATTGAACTTCATGATTATTTTTCCTTTAATGAAAATCATTATAGGGGTAATGCTGCCTATACTAAGCTTTTGTGGTTTGTAATACAATTCAAATATAATGCGGTATTTATATTTTAATTTAATATGTTATCGACGTCATGCTAAAAACACGAATATGTATTTTTCGCCATGTTCTGGGTTTTTGATATCCTGCTCTGTTCATAATGAAATACTATAGACGATTTATTATGAATTATCTGGAATAAGTCTGGTTTGAAATTTAGGAACGTTTCGCCAACAACTGAAAAGCGTATTTCAGTGAATAGCAGTTACGATATCTTACAATCTTATTCTGTAATGTTTTTCATCGATTAACTGGAAGCTAATGAGGTAGCTCACAAATATAAGTACGCTTTATATACCCTTGTGTCATTTATCTTTGTGTTCTAATAAGCAACGAGAGTTAATCTGTATAATATTTTATTGTGTTCTTAGCCATTTCGAAGAATAAATAGTAACCATTCAGAATAAAAATAAAAAAAAAGTTTGGACATTGTTTATCTTATATATATGAACAATACCTGCTTCTGATCCCTTTAGCTGTTTATTGTCCACTGATGAATCTGTTGGGTTTGATTAAGAACTCTCGCCTGTTGAATTCGAAATCAGTGCAGAATTAATCTTTGACAGTGTCTACTCGTCGAATAAAGGTGTGGCTATATTTGTGTCTCATCCTCTGTACAAAATATGTAGTCATATTTCAGTGACGTCGTAGGATGTATTCATTGTACTTTGGAGGCCATGCTTCGTCATTAAGATTTAATTCCTGTTAGAGTAATAATCGTGCTGTATCTGATGGTTGGAGGTTACGGATTTCTCTGCTAGAACGTTATGGATGAGTGGTTGAATGTGCGTTATAATTGATCGTGACATATCATCGTGCAGGTGTTGCGTAAAGAGTTAATAAGCCATATAACTCAGTTGGTTGCGGTTAATAATAGTTCTTTTTAATCGTAGTAGAACGAGATTAAAGACAGCGTGTTCGGGCAGTTGCGAATCTGTGCCACATTCTGATTGTCTTGTAATCAGCGTCAAAAAAGCGTTCGTTCATTATGCATGTTGCAAGGAAAATGAAGTTTCATTATAGCTCTTTAATTAAATTTTTTTTTAGAATATGAAACCGTACGCGTATCTGGAAAAATTATCATATTCTGTGATGCGTTATTTCTTTAATGGTAGGAAAAAAAAGCGTACTAAAATTCAGAAGTATTTGTATAATATGTAAACAGAGAAAAGGTAATAACTGCAGTGCAATGCAGATTTTAATCCCCCCTCCCAAAAAAAAAGAGGAACAAATATCAGACCTTAAAAAGTTTCTTTAGGCCAGCAACATGAAGTGGGAACGGACATTAAAAGTTGTGAAAATAGAAAGTCAGAAATGTTACTAAAATTGGAAGTTGTTTTACTGAATTCATTAAACGAAGTAAGGTAAGTGAACTTTTCTTATTTGTACAGAGTAGTCACAAAGAGGGGGATTTTTCAGAATTCTCAATTCCCTGAAGATTCGAGATGGTACTAGAAGTAGGTCAGAGGTGACTTATTTTGCCATATGGTTATTTCAGGTTGTCGGTAGGTTCAGTCTGTGGTAAAAGTTCTTAAAATTGGTCTAAATACAGAATTCGAAACCACTGGTAACTACTCTCATTAGTTGAATTTTTCGATTAACCGAAATTTTTTTCTTTCGCTTGCTTTCTTTACCGAATTTCGTCTGCATATTCGAAATCCGACGTCGTAATTCTCACAGTGGCAAATGGTTATATACGTAAAACCATAGTAAGATACGTATATTCAAATATATAAAAAAATAAAATGACTTAAATACGTAAAACCATAGTAAGATACGTATATTCAAATATATAAAAAAATAAAATGACTTAATTTTGTTAAATGATAATTTTGGATTTTATTTAATTTTCTAACTTCAGCTTTCATTTGCTACAATCTGAGTGCTTTAAGTTCAGTTTCTAGAAAATTTTTTTGTTACGCTTTTAGTTCCAGAAAAAACACAATGAATGGAAGAATTTCGTATGTTAGATTTTATTGAATTTCGCAGCATATTTTGGCATGCGGAGATTTTTCAGTAAACAGAAAGATGTGTTTTATGCTTCAGCATTAATTTTGAAGTATCTGGCGAGTAAAACTAAGGACGACTTACAGCGTTCCCTCCCTAAATAAAAAAAGATACAATTTAGAATTTCAGAATTTTAGGGAACTAGGTTGCATAGATTGACTGTGATGCATAAAATGTGTTCAAAGAATGCAGTTAGGGCAACAATCCGTTTACTTAAAGCAAATACCCTATTAATCTTCACGCCATCGAAAAATTAAATAGTATTGAAGTAAGGGAAATTTCGTTTATCCGAACGTTATTATCTGAACTGCAGAAACTCTTTAATTAACCGGATTGCTTCTTTGTAGGTTAATTAAACTTGCTAATTTATTTAAGTTTCTCTAATTTTCCTTGAATTAAATATCATAAAAATATAGCACGGTGCATATCTTTAAATATTTGGCATTATTTTAAATACATGTATACAGCATTGGCGTACAATGTGTGGTACCCATTCTAACCCCCCCCCCCCCCAAGCTCAAGCTCAGATTGAGTGAGACTTTAAACACTGCATTCTTCTGAATCGCTTTGAAGGTCATGCTTCTTATTTTATTAGGAGAAAAGGGAGGATTTTAAGGAATAATAGGATGGTTTGGAAATGGACAGACTTGGGCCTTGTGTGCGTAAGCGGTAATCAGGCCATTTTCATAAGCATTAACTTAAAAACGCAGTTATATAAGTGTATTGTATCTTGCCTTAGTGTAATTTTATTTGAATAAGTATTTCGTTGTACGCAAGTTAAGAAAATGAAAATGTTGTTAAATCTTAGAGCAATTAGAGAAATGCACCGAACTACCTATATAGTGGCTAGCTATATATAAACCGAGAAAGTTTAAGTAATTCATTAGGCTATGTTTCCCCCCCTCCTGCATATGTAACTTGAATACAAGCCCACTTCCCTCATTCAGACTTTTCAGGAATGAAGCAACAAAGCTTCCCTTCGTGGGAAAGGGAGGTTAGCGTTAGGATTTAATGAAAAAAAAAATGTTAGCATTTGAATTAAAGTAAAAAAAAGGGGGGAAGCATTTTGTTTGTTTAGTTCAAATTAATAATAATTTCATTTTTTTAATCTGTGGATAAGTGTTTTGTATTTAGGTGAGTAGAAATATTTTTTCCAGGGTATAATCTTTGTTGAAACAGAATGTTTTGAATCTGAAATTCGATTAAGTCTGGATGTTTTGAATATTTGAATGGTTTGTAATCAGTGCAGATAAGAGGAGTTCTACTGTATTGTACATATACTTTTTTAGAAATTCTTGTTATTCCATTGATAAACCGACAAAAACCCGAGTGTGAAAGGTAAAAATTTTTATGAAATCCTTATAGCATTCTTCAGAAGAATGTATGCAAAGCATAACTCTGTTTTCTTTATTTGTGCCTCGCGGTCGTTATTTTCTGTTATCGTCTGCGAAACTCATCTTTATTTATTGGAATTGTGCAGTTACTGATACGATAACGGTTGTAAAGGATACATTTTATTGATATAAGGAATTGTTATAAGGCAGTTTGATTGGATATAATAAAGATGTGAAAGTGGAATAATAGCTATTTGTCTAGTATACTTGCTGGGCTTCATGTCAGTGTACTTCCGAAGAAGTAACTTTACTATGCAGCGCTTCCACTCATGTCTGGGTGCACACGACTGGACCGTAGTCAGGCCACTGACCTTTCCACGGCGGTGAGTGTGGGCGAATTTTCATCAGGTGGTTTTGCCCTGAATCTAGTGTGCTGGTCATTTTCTTTTTCTCTCTCTCTCTCTCTCTCTCCTTCCTCCTGTCTGGGCGAAAGGTGTCACAGGACAGTTATTTCTGATCTGACAGCCTGCTTGGCTAGCGTGCTCGTGTTTGGCCGACTCTCTCGCCACGTTAGTCTGGTTACTTGTTACTTCATTTATTTCATCAGCTTCTGATATGCATGGTGGTTATCAGTCGTGGTAACGTAGCAGTTTAGCAGTCGGATCGGTCCAGTTACATTTGCTTCATGACGTTTTTTGTTTGTAGTTTGCGTGCCCCCTGATAAGAATCTATTGTATTTTTAGCTATTAAGCTTTTAATTTCTGGAGTAATAGCAAACTTGTAGGTTTTGAGGGTAAGAAAGCTTAATTTTTGAACTGATCTGAAGAGAGGGTAAAATACTTTTTAATTAGTATTGTTGAATTTTTGCTATTAAGTGTCGCCAATTGTTATGATTTTTCGTTAAAGTAATGGCTTCGTAACGTAATTTAATAAACTTACAGTAATCACTTGTGTTACATCTGTTAAAAATCTGGAGTGTCAAATGAACAAACATACTTGCTCTAAATATATTAAAAGGCCCACCAGCGGCCGAGCGGTAAAGACGCTGAACACTGGTAGTTTGGTCCGAGGTTCGAATCCCGCGAACGGGCTGGCTGCATGGGCGTTTTCGTGGTTTTCCTCATGTGTAACGTGTATACGAGCCAGTTTCCCTTAGAAAGTCCTCCACGAAGGTATCCCTCCCTTTAGGCAGATAGCTCTCGTGTGCTTTGCCATAATTGAATAACCCAACCAAGCCCAACCCTAAATATAGAAATTATTTAAAATCTCTCCAAACAGCGTCATAGAAAATTTTAGACAACCTTTTTAATATTACTTCCAACAAGCGTGTTCAGTCGAAGCAGTCCTTAACACTTTCGATGACTATAGGATCAGTTTGGCAAAAAATGTAATCGATCTCTTCTTCCGAGTGCTACAGTTTTCTCGAAGTAAACTAAGGATTTAAAATGACTTAATCGGTAAACTTCCAGCTACATCTGGATTTCATATGGATGACCAACTTTTCCTTTGTGACATATCTAGTGTCTTGATAGTGAGTGCAATTAATTATAATGTTGGACCTAAGAACACTGATTATCATAGTAAATCAATTTATCACCAAGCTAACTTTAACCTGTTCAGTATCAGCGTGCTTCGAAATAAGACATTGCTAACGCTAGCAGCAGCAGCAGTAGAGAGTGAAATGTTAATCTTTTTTAGTGGAATCTTCTCATAATATTTTTCTTCTTTTATTATAATTTTTTGGCATCAAAATGCATAGAAACATGTTAATTTCACGAATTATTAAACAGTAATAGCAGTTTTAGTGGTATTCACAATAATAACCGAAATAGTACATTAAAATCCCAAGCTATGTGGATATTAATTTAATGATTGTAAGGTCGGTGTAAGAGAATGTGTAGATAATCAACAACCAGCTCGTTTCTGTTCTTTTTCAAAGGTCAACACGAGTAATCCTCCTTATTAGTGGGTGAATTTGAGTACTTAAATCAAGGACGTACTTCTTTTTTGAAATCTGTTTCAGCAATATTCGCAATATTTTATGACGGAGCCAAGGAATAAGAAAAGTTGCATGTGTAGGAAGGTTTTATACCGGTACCACAAGGTTTGTGGGAAGGTAATGTGAATTCAGAGTTTTATGGTCAAGACTTTTACGGCCGTCATCCATCTGTAAACCCTGAATCTGGTTCATATAAGGTTTTTGTGTTGCTTTAATGAAATAAATTCTTTTCATTTTGTAACTCGGCTAGTAGATTTGTCAATTCCGTGACAGAGAGAAAGCTTAAATGCTTAGGATAGGAGGCACTCTAGTTCTAAATAAGATTGTGAAAGGTCTCAATCGTGAAGTAAAATACATATCGTGCTAAGTAATAAAACATTCATAGCAAACCTCTTGATCTTGTACTTTTTTTTTTTAAACAGCTTGACAAAAACTTTTATTAAAACCAAATTTTTGCAGCAGTTCAGCTTTTAATTATTAAATTAAATTTAGACACATATGGTAAACATTAAACAGAATATCGTTAAATTCTTTATTTTTTAGAATCCTAATATTGAATAAATTCTTAACTTTTCTTGGCCTGATTCTTCCCTCCTTGATGATCATTTCCAATGCGTAACATTTATGTGCTCTGTATTTACAAATATGCAATGAGACGTGACTTCGTGATTATACGTCTTCAGCAGATATAGTCGTCTTCTGAAAAAGAACCTATCGGCGAAAATTCTCAACCTGCTTCGAAACTAATACAACTGCGAATCTTGAATCGTCACGCTGATTTTGAAAAGCTTACGTATTCCTATACGGACTTCATGAATTTGTTACTGCGGTCTGCAGGAATTCGTGAAATCAAAAGTTGTGTTATGAAAGATACTATGTCGAAATAAGTTATTATTAACATTAAATTTAGAAGTTCAAGAGTTACATCCTTTTCGTAGACGCATAATCCCTCAACAAAACGAATTACATTAACAAAGCGGAGCCATGCTTAGAGATTTTTCGTATTTGTGCCGAATTTAAAAATTTGCAGCCTTGATTGCATTTTCTAATTGCTGTCATATTAATATTTAATTAATTACATAACGGTTTTTTGGTTTTTCGAATTCGTAAGGATCATAAGGTGGCCAGTTTCTGAACATTGATAGTTCAATGCTAATTCAAATCCCGACGAAGGTTGGTATGAGCATTTTTTTGATTCTCCCCCCCCTCATGCGTAACATGAAGCCAATTTTCCTTGGGGGGGGGGAGGAAGCCTCCATGAAGGCGTCTGTTCCCATAGGCAGAAAACATTTCTAGTTTCTTTGCCTTCATTAATCTAATCAATTCATTTTGTGGCCCGCTGTCGTCGTGTGAGTGAAAAAATTGCCACATTTGCTCCATTGTCGGTACAACCGAGATTAGTAAGAACTTCTTTGATATTACGCTTTAATTTGTACTGTAATGTACAAAAATTGTAATGAGTAAAATCAAATATTCACGTTTAGAACTGTGTTTGAACGTGATGAATCCTGTATAGCAAGCATTCCGGTGAGATGCGTTTTTAAATGTGTTCAAAGGGCTTGGTAATAATGAATGTTATTTTGAACAACACTAAACCCGAAGTTGGAATTAAAAAATAGTAGTAACAAATAATTAAATAAAATTTATATAACATAAGCGTTTATTTAAAACTCAGAAAATAATTAATGAACTAAAAAAGTAGAAAAATGATTCTTCGTGTAATTTAATGGGATTAAAAGATTTAATTATTCTGTTTTTCAAAATTCATGTACAATTATATGTCACGAATAATAAAAGCATGGGGCGCCCTGTGTAAATTATAAAGATATGGCCTTTACTTTTTACAGTGCAATTCGAGTATTTAGTTTGGTTATTTAGAAGTCCACGCTTTATTCGAAAAGTGTGATACAAAATTGAGACGAATTTTGTAACCACACGTGATATAAAATTGAGATGAATTGTGTAAAGAGACTTTATCCATTTTGACCGTTCCCAAATCCATGTGGAATTCCTTATTAGCCCAAAGGAGCAATTTGCCCAGAAGGGCTATAATTTCCTTTTGGCATTTTGCTTCGATTCACTGTAAACGGCGAATCACTTTTTAAGCTTTGCCACCAAATATTACAGCCTTGTCTTATATTTAAAGAAATTAAATAATGAAGAATCTGCATAAATGTATGTTTCTCGCATTGTGATAAAACAGCGGTACCTAGAAGCATCAAATTTTGAATTACGTACGTCTCCACCGAATATGGGCATCTGAAAGACCAAATTTGGAATTTTTTATATTATCTATTTCCTATTTCGTAGAGCATTGATGATTTTTTGATTAAGAAACTAACGATTTCAAAGCGAGTAATGGCGACACTGTACGGGCAGCGGGGGAGGGAATTATCTTCAGCGCGGCGAGACTGTGTACCGAAAATTTTAAAGATATTGTTTTAAATATATTGTGATATTGATGTTGAATTGAATTTTATGGTTTAAGTGAGAAGAAAATGGTATTTAATAATTAAGGGTAATATGCAAAACGTTAAAAAAAGTCCCTTAATATAAAATCATACATAATATAAAATCTGAATGCTTTCAGGTTTTTAATTAATTTATTTATTTTATTTATTTTAATTAATTAATTTATTTTATTTTATTTTTATTTTTTTTTGCGTGATGTCTGTACGCACGGACAGAATAAAGGAAATTTTTTCCGGAAGTGTCGCGAAAACGAATAACTTCCGCTTTGTAGCATCATTCTAAATTTTATAGTTGCATATCAATGTGTATTTAAAATGGCTTCAAAAGGGATTTATTCATAATATCTGTACATACGTATCCTGTATACCTCAAAAGCTATTAACCTAGATCGTTGAAATGTATATGGGACTGCTATAACATCTAGTTGTGCACCTCCTTTTTAATAGCAATTGCCAGTACCAAAAATGTGTGTGTAAGCAAGGAAAAGTGTGTACACCACCCACTTTTCCTTACCTGTTCTTTATTTTCGCAGTCATTACTCGTAGTCATAGTGTATTTCCAATTACAGAAGTGTTTCAAATGACGAAAATATTGATGTTTTGGCAGTGTAAAATTAAAGAAAATTAATTTTCTGCAATTAACGAAATCTAATTTTTAATGCTGTCTACCAACTCCTATACTTATGTTTGGGAAAATTTTGTGCTTGTTATGAAAATTAAAAATACAAGAAGTTTGACTTCCGTACGAAAAAAAATAGTCTGAGATAGTTAATTTAAAATTTACAATTTTTATGTCATTTTTAACTTGCTTGGAAAGATCGGTTAATTGAGTAGAATAATTCGAGGAAATAAGTTTTAAATGAAGGGCAGAGGCCGCATAAGGAAGTCGTCGGGTGTCCTCATCAGATTGTTTTTATAGTTCATTAATGATTTTTGAGTTTTAAATGAAAACTCATAGAAACTTTTAAATTAAAAATTAATTTTTGTTTCATATTTTTATGACAGTAACACATTCTCAAATTATTTGATTAGCTAAATTCTCGAAAAGTCAAGG
>KK120421.1:296361-318955 GCA_000611955.2 Stegodyphus mimosarum | reverse complement strand
TTACTCACTATATTTTTATGAGTTACTCATATATATATATATATATATCATTGTTTGAAAAAAAGAAAAGTGAAATGTGTGTTAAGTTTGTATTCGAAGATTACGTCAGTTGTTATTCGTCAAATCGAGAACTTGGGGCAAGCTGTTATGAAAAGTTTCCATGAATAGTAGTGACATATTTTGATCCTCATTGTTATTTTCGAATTTTTAGAAGCATGGAAAGCCATTGTCTTTCCAGAGGACAGATCTTAGCCAACCAGTTTGCTTTTTTTCTTTCATTTTCTTGCCATGTTATGCAAGTCTCCTTTGAAATGCATCGGTATCTGATACAATTTGTAACTTATGTCTGAAATCTTGTGATATCTGAGAAACAACACAAAAGTATTATATTATAAAGCTCTTATTAGCATCGGAGGTGCTGTTAGTCTCGAAATTCACTTTTTGTCCGCATCACCTTTGTGTCCGAATCATTTTTCAAACTGTTGCCACCGAATGTTTTTGCGATAATTAGTTCTTCATTATATAATAATGGAGAAATCCCCCCCCCACCTATCTTTCCTCAACTATCATTTAACCGTGTTAATCGTTTGCAAATTGCGTTCTTAACGCAGCATTTTCGATATTCTTCCATGGAAAATATCGTTTGTCGAAAAAATTTAAAGCGACGCATTCTTTATTTCTTTCTCTTTTTCGGACTATAATTTGTCACTACAGTCATGACCCTCAACTCCGCATCCTCGTTTATTAACTCCGTTTCTGAATGTTATTTCGTTTGGAGCTTGCAGTAAGTTTATTTTGGTTAGTTTATTCCTGTTAGTTTTCGGGAGTTTCAAGGTTAGTTGAGTGTATAAGGTTGATGAAGATAAAAATAAGCGACAACGCGGATCAAGCTTAAAGAATCTTAGGAAAGTTTACAAAAATTAGTATTTTCAATTGTGCAGAATTAAAGCTACGCTGACAATGATGAGCCATTTTCAATGTAGGAAAGCCATATTTTTTTATTTGATTCAAAATTTAGCCAAGAAGGAAAGAATAATGTACGACTTTTTTGTTAATTAGTTTGACTTATCACTTTTACGGTGACCCAAGCGCTAAGAAAAGAAACTTGACCCGAACACAGGTAGTTTCGTCCGTGGTTCGAATCTCGGCGAATGGGCTGGCTGCATAGGCGTTTCCCTCATGTATAACTTGTATACGAGCCAGTTTCCCTTACAAAGGCCTCCACCAAGGCATCCCTCTCATTAGGCAAATAGACCTCGAGGCTTTGCCATAGTGACACAAACCAAAAACCTATCTCTTTCTCCCGGTTTTGATTAGGCGCATCATGCATTCCATGGTAAAACCGGCAATGGGAAATTTTTTGGTACTCCCTTTCTTTGATGACCTAAGCACGTGCTAATATTTTTTAATGATTAACCCAGTCATGACACAACGGTGTCTGTATAAACATTTTAATGCGATTTGGAGCAATATATTTAAGTGAAAATTATTTCTCAACGTGTATGGTAACAAAAGCAAAATATTGGAACAAATTAAATGTAGAGTATGAAAGGCGTTTGCGGATAACATTAATAGAGCCCGATTTCGACAGTGTTTCTAAAAAAAATGCAAACACGCTCCAGTCACTAAATATAATGCAAGGATAGTGACACCTGGAGCACGAATTAATCCTGTTAATAAGTAAATTACATTAATTTTATGTTAAAATTGACTTTACATAAAATACAAGAGTTCTGTGAATCGAGAGAGTTTGAAGATCAGCATATCAGTTGCTTCTTATCTGTAAATGCTTGAATTCTTCATGAGAACTCTAACTTAGCTCTGCGTTATACCGAAAAAGCGCTGCACATAATTTAGTTAAGGAGACAGAAGGAAAAATATTTCATACCGACTTGCAAAACTGATCACGTCACATATGGCCTGGAACTCTTTGGTGGCCGAAAGTGAAAACATAACTTCCATTATTGGAGATCGAACTTCTTTCTTTTCCACGTCGTGGCATCGCATGCCACCCGCAGCGGACTTCCTTATTACAATATGACAAGCTGCCACAGCTTTCGTGACAGAACTTTTCTCCCAATAGGTCTTTTGTTTCTAACCGGCAAGGGGGCGGGGGCGTTGCTGTTTGGACTTGTTATCGGTAAGTACTTACGCCGAACTGTTATTTCCATCAGCTATGGTCTGGCAATAGCGGTGAGTGATCTTTTGGCCTGATGACAGGGCATTTCCCCTTCTGTGTTCTTTTCGTGGTCAACTTTACGGTCTGGTGGCCTAGTATGTCTCTCATCCTCTACAACCTCTATTGTTTATGCGTCTGTAACATTTTGTATTTATTTGTATCGTGGTAACAAGACAAAATTGGCGAAAGGTTGAGTTTTTCATTGTAGGGGATTTCTATTTTTAGGTGATTTATTTTTCACATAATGTAGCAGATATGGATTCTACGGCTTTCGTTTTGAAGCATGATATGCGGCGTGTAAACTAAGTCCAGTTCTTGTAAAGCTCTACTAATACTTTGTCATATTGAATAATTGGATACCAATTGCAATAAGATCTTGGTTTCTTTTTTGAAGAGGCGACAATACTTTCTGCCAAGAAAGATGCGCAGATATTTTCGTTGGTATATTGATTTTTATTCGAAATCTGTAGACCAGCCTTGTTAAAAGTGCAGCTCCCAGCAGTGAACCGTAGGGCCTCATTGTTTTCCTTAATAAGTATTTAGATTTGAATGCTTTACCGATGTTTAAAAGGAATCAACATAGTGGAGAAATAAAATTCGTAGGAATTTATTTGCACGAAATTGATTCTTTTTGGATATAGAGCGTGGGGGGGGGGGAAGTGGTGACAATGGACTTGCCGGGCAGTTCTGATTAAGCATATTTTAACAAGCTTTCTATTTGAATACAAAATAGGTAGTTGTACTTAATAATGCAAAAGCTGGTTAACTTTTTGGCTTAGCGGAATTCGCGAGAACTACGTACTAACAAGAGGAATTTTAGCGGCATTCTGCTGGATAGAAGTGACGCAATTTCCATTAATACATTATTTTTAACTGCTATTAATAATCACAAAATGTCGAGTGAACAGTTTTGATCATTTAATCTTGTTTACATTTAATGAATCTGTTCATGAATTCCAGTCTGTAAATGTAAAGTTTCCGATTTTACAAAATCCTTACCCTTTCAATAACGCTTCTGCTAGATGTTAACAAAATAAATCTTTTCAGAGTTTTATTTTAAAAAGTTATTATTGTTTTAGGTAAGAATTCAGATGACGGAGGAGGTAGGTACCGAAAATTCTAATTTCTGAGATTCGCAGGTGTCCGTTATTTGAATGTATCATTCGTAGTTCTAACACAATATTTTTTAAAATCATTGCAATAAACTGTTTGTTGGATCATTTTTTATTAAGATTAGAACAGCTTCGGCAAGTAATGAATTTAGACTATTATCTAAAATTTAAAAAGAAGAAGCTGTTTTTCATACAAAATAAACTTCATCAAATGTATTCCGAAGGTCGTAGGTGTACATGACGATATAACGAAGTAAATGACAAAGCAAGAGTTTCGTTTTGTTGCAGAACAGCTGCTTGTAATGAATCGGTAAAAAAAAAACTGCATCATTAAATGGCAGTTATAATTAGCGTCTTGCGTAAATATGTTATTTCTTAAAAGACGGGAGTTTTTCAAATGTCTGCTTACTTTGATATGCTTTCTTGAAGATATGAATTCGCGAAATCATCGTTTATTTTACGTAATGAACAAGACCTTTCTTTTCAGATTTCCAAGTCTGTGTTCGAAGTTCATTGGGGCTTTACTAACAAGTGCATTTTATGCATCGTTTTAACGGGATTTAGATAGCAGATAAATGTCAGTAAATCAGTTTCAGCATGTATGCTTTTATCTATGTTCTTTTATATTTGATTATATTTGACTCGACTTACATTTTGACTCGTAATTTCGAAACTGCAACTTCTTTGGTAATTTTCATAGACTGTTATCTCATAATTGTGAGAAGAGCTTTTGCTGATCTGCACATTGAACTTTTTCACTTTATTTAAACCGTATGTGATTCTTTTGGATTTAAATTATAAACCATTAAATACCATCATGTTTCATAATGTCCTAATAAGACATTTCAGAAGTTTCAAAATATGCGCTTAGTTATTTAAACAGGGCAAAGCAGGAGGGTTTTGCCACTTTAGGGGAGGAATGCCTTCATGGAAAACTTTCTAAGGGAAACTGGCTAGTATTCACGTTACTCATCGTGAAAAACCGACCATGTAGTCAGCTGGTTTGCCTGGGATCGAACCCAGGTCGAACTTTCTGTATTCAGAGGTCTTTACTGTTTTGCCGCTGATGAGGCAACACGCTTAGAGAGAATTGGTCATAACATAGCGCAGTGCTCTATCCAAATAGTTCCATTGCCAATTCTTTATACGTGACTAATAGTAGGAATATGCTTTTGTAACTTAAACTGATATTCATTGCTTATGCAGTGCTTTGATAGAAAGCATGGATTTGTTCTGCCATCCCTTGGAACTGTACATTATATGCAATACAAGTAGAACATTTTTCATTACGATTATCATCTTCGAGGATTAGACAAATTTTCCAATCAGCGTAGTTCATGTTAGCCGAGTGGATTGCTGCCGCTGAAGGGCTCCTTAATTTGACAGAAGTTAGACTTATGGAAAATTTTATGAATCCAACCCCAGCTTGAATTATGGACTAGTTTCACGTATATTTTTGTCATTGGCTTCATGTCATTGTGTTCGAATTATAGGCTGGCTTCACGTATATTTTCGTCTCGTCTGAGGAGAATGCCATCTTCCACTTGAAGGTTCTCCACGAAGACATTTATCTCCGAATGCAGATAGCGTGTATTTTGACTTATTTGTTAAAACTATAAATCTTCTCTAGAGAGGCAGCTTATTGATGATTTATCATTATGTGATGTTAATGTCGTGCTATGCGCAGTTTAATCTTCATTCTCTATATTGTGTTCTACGAATATCGTTTTAAATAACGTTCAAATTAACAGCGTTCATCTTAGATTTCAGTTGGTGTAGCACTCGTATGAACAATCTTTAATTGTATTATCCGTGCGTATGGAGTAGCTGTTGTGGTCTGGGCATGCTATTGTAATCTACAAAATGCATTCACATGTAATTACTGTTATAAGGTTTTCCTATTGATTCAAGTTTGTGATTTATGCATAAAGTAAAGTAAATAAAATTGGTTGAAATGCATTTTGTCGGGTTTGATTGCTTCTTTGATTGTTCTACAGTGCCTATAAAAATTGTGTAACTTAAATGTTGCTGTGTTTTTTAGTTAGAATTGGATTCTAGGTTTTTGCACATTGTTTATATTTGCTCTGAAAGTGGCATATTTATAATGCCAATTGAGGTCAAGTTTCATGCATAGGTTTTTCAGTTTTAAGAGAAGTATAAGGCTTCTTTTACCTTCATCCTAGAATAGAATTTCAGACCCAAAATATACTAGCCTTTAGGCTGTAATGTTAATGTATCGACACATTTTCTAGGAAGAGTATAATTTATTTTTGTAAAAGACACAAGAACATTTCAATCATACTGGGCTCAATGTTTTGAGATAATTTTTAGCCACAGGAATACAAAATATTGTTACGAATTTTTGTATATATGTATATAACTTTAGTTATGTTTAAAACTGTAATATCTTTCGTATAATGTAACATGAAAATCTGAAGAGTCGAAGCTCTGTCGAAAAAATAAGATTACAGGCGCAAGTGTATTTAAACATTGGAGTAAATGGCTTTCTCGCTAAATTTGCGAGATATTGCCAAGCTGGCGACGGTTTTGCCGACTCATTTTGTCGTCATAGCTGGCGAAAAATTGCTAAAAGTCGCCAAACTAGGCGACCGCTTAGAGACATTTCATTTCGTCTCCTGTATAGCTAAGTGATGTTGTAATTGGTCTCTATTTGCAATTGTAACTGTATATGCCTTCTTGTAATTTCGAGAAATGAAAGATACTCGGCGGCTGGAGAAAAACTATATAAGGCGAAGAGAGCACATTGAGACCTCCGTGCGAGCTTCGCTGTTTAGATGTGCTTTTGCACTGCGTTTGTGTTTAACGTTCTTAATATTTTGAAGTGGTAACTGTTGAGTGCTGTGTCATACTGAGAAGAGCTGTGCAAGTACTTTTGTTTAAAGTTCCAGAACTGTGGAGCGTTTCTTTTGGTAAAATAAATTTTATCAAGCTATCATCGGTTCTCTGTGCATTCAGTCTATTACGAACCCGTTCGCACGCGGTAATGTAAAGAAGTAAATAGTAATTTTTTTTTTAAAGAAGTACTCGAAAAAAGGACGTATTAGCACGATTAGCAAATTTTATCGAAATGCATTTCTCCTTTTCCCGCTTTTGTGTGTGTGTGAGACAGGCACTCAAAACATCTAAAGTAATATCGTCTTCATGCGCTGCAGAAATACAGACTTTCACGCCTATCATTGTGTAGATCAAAAACTGAAGTGGGTGTTTAGTTATATATATTAAATTTGAATAAAATTTCCTAAGATTTGGTTTAGGACGGTAACCATCAACTTGTAGCCATGCCTGATATAAAAAGGTGATATAGTAGTTGTCTGGAAACTGCTTGTCGAAGCTTTCATTCAAACATCTTTTTCTTTCCCGAAACTTGTTTACATTATGCGAAACTAGTTTACGAATCGTGACTATGCGGTTTACATATTGTTTCCTCGTTTTCGATTTTCTGGTGCCGATACATGATAAGCGGTAATATCGTTGATACCTGTGAAGCTTCAGCAACGAGAGTTTATTCAAAGCCATTTATATCTGCCATTAAAAAATTACCATTGTCTGAAGCCTTCGAAAACGAATCTTAAAAACACGGCACGATTCTGTTGTTAAAAGTGGCGATTAACATTCCACACGGAATCTCCCACCATTTACTAGGAACGGCAAGACGTTATTGTTCTCCTGCGACGTGTACTTCGTTGAGTTGCTTCGTCCAGGTGGTAATGAATGAAAGCTGTTTTTAGAAACAGTAACTGTTTTTTTTTTTCTTTTTTTAAAATTATCAATGATTGCGTGTTGGAATTTTCCCCAGTGTCCTCGAGAAACGGCGACATTGTTTGGTTGTGGTCCAGACAGAATAATTTCAAGATTGTCGTATTTCTATTTAGCCCTTTAAGCTGCCACCCATTTAATTTTTAAAATATTTTGTGATAGTGATAATGTTATCACAGAATATATCAGTTTATCTACATTTGTTGCTTTGATATCACTTTACTCTGATTTTTTTATGTTGATAGCTTTCAAGGTTTAATAATATTTAGGCAAGGGAATAAATGTTGGGACGTTAAAAATTTTTTATTGGAATTTCAAAACATTTTTAACCGTTACATTGTTTTACTATGTGTTTATTATCTAATCTAGGCAATGCATCTGTTGCCATTGTGCAGAACATAAGACCGTTTGGCAAAACTTAAAATGTATAATTTTTTTTTAGAATTTAGTTAGAATGTGTTTATTAAAGAAACTGAGCTGCTTAAAGGCAATTTTTAATAATTTAAATCTATATTATAAGTTTAAATTGGCTAATTAATATAATTTAAAATACATTTAGTGTGACACATCTAGCTGATAATTTTTATAAACATTTACTGCGTTATTATAAATAATGAAACTTTTTTTTTTCTATCTGATATACCTGGTTTGCAGAATCGTTTGGTTTTCTTTCCGAACTTTTTTTTCGTATAAAATGTAGAAGTACATTCTGTATAATGTAAACAAATTTATTTCAGCCGTTGCATTCGTTCTTGTGGCGATCTCATGGAAATGTGTTTTGAAGAACATAAAAAATACTCGAAAATATCATCTACGGTGATGATAGTTGTAAAATTAGAAAGCATGCAACTGTAAAATGTTATTAGTTTTGTAAAACAGCTTGATGCGTTTTGTTGAATCGTGATTTCTCGGAATCTTTTGAAATTTTATAATTCGGGATAGAGTGGGGAGGGAGATTCTATCGTTGCTGAAAAAATTCGCTTTTCTGCATGCAACATGAAAAATCATTTAATTATTTATAGCCTATTAAGTGTTCATTCATCTTAGAAGATTGAGGATGCACTCTTTCTTTTAAAGAAAAGACTGCCATCTTTTTTATGTTTTACGTTATTATATTTGTGATTTTAAAAGCTTATCGCAAACTAAAGTTTTTTTCTCTGTGTAACACAATGTAAGTATCTATCTTTTGCAGTTTGCGGTTTATCTTTCAGATTTTTTTGGAGATAAACAAGTCTGTAAAGATATTGCGATTTAAGTCCGCGATGAAGATTCATTCTCTATGAATTTATTTCTTGAAGTGTATGATGGATATTATTACTACTTACTGAGATTCGTGGTTGAATTGAAGTTGGTTTGTGGAACTTCTCATGGACCATTTGAATCGGGCCTTCTTTGAGATAACCTCAACAACTTCTTTGAGATATCCTTTATGAATTTGTCAGTTTGAAATAAAATTATCTGCATGAAACTTAAGACTTACTTTCCTTAGGGATAGTTTCTCCTCAAATGCGCAGAGGCCTGGAACTACGTAGTCTCCTATATTGTTTTTCGTTCATTCTTTCATGTTAAAACAGCCACCGATCATTCCTTTCTGTTGTGGCCTTCTCATGTGTTCAACAACATATCATCAGGATATGGTCGGGCCTCACTAGTGGCCGATTTGCTAATACTACGGAACATTAGTAATTTGACGCAGGGTTCAAAGTCCGGCAACTGGATTGCTACATGAACGTTTACGTGGTTTTGGAGCCATCTGTCTTAAAAAGTCTTGCGCGAAAGCTTTCTTTCTATAGGCAGGTAGCTCTAATGTGCTTATGGATAATTCAGTCCAAACCTCGTTTGGAAACAATCTTATGTTCCATTTGAAATATTACTTGGAAGTATCTAACAGGGCCTGAATATAGCCTAGGCTTAAGATTTTAGCGGCCGTCAAATCATCTGATAATTCCTAATAATTACGCGTTTAGCTTTTCAAAATCAGTTAAAATTGTTGTTGAATGTCTCTTAAAGAATGCCACGCATAAATCATCAGAACTGTTTTAATCGGATATTTCATCTAAGGCCTCTGCTAAACTAAGGATGGCCCTTGCTTCTTATTTGGAATTATTTCAAGATTTTGAGAAAGAACGATGAATATGTATATTGGGAGCAATTACGCGTCTGCATTTGGGAATTTCTATATTTTGGTAATAAATGCGGTAAATAGATTCATTTTTATCCACTATTTGGTTTTTTAGATTACAGACGAAAAGAAAATTCTAGACGTATAAATTCTAAAAAATGCGTAAGCTGCTAGGTGAAACGATTCCAAGCAAGCGCAATATAACCATACATTATAAACGAACACTGTCATAACATTCTACATTTGCCTCAGGTCGGTCGATTTGGCGTACGTTGTTAGCTTGCGGCTGCGATCAAGCACAATAAACAAATCCCGCAGTTCATCAAGCGGAACAGAAGAGCGCTTTGCCCTTTTTCTTTTCGAAGAGGATCATGTTCGGAGGCTTTGTTTTGGGTATCTTTGCAGATGAAGGCTGCCAATCGTGCAGAAGAACCGTTTCATGCAGAAGGCCACGCTGGGGAATGTGAAGATCAACTGCCTTTCAGACATGTACTTGGCACTTTCTCCTAGTCGCTTGAGTTACGAAATTGTCAGCCTGTGCTGTTGCTCTGTGATAGTTAATTACAGAGGTTTACATGACAGTTATGTAATTGTTGTCATCCCATGAAACCAGTTTTTTCGCGTAAATCAAAAATTAAAAAGCAGTAGTAATAATGAAATCAAAAATTACTTTTAGTTTGCTATGAGAATTATTCACATAATTTTATGAATTATTACTCGCAATTACTGTTATGTTGTAATGTTTATTTAGGAAAAGTAGGAGAGTTTAGTTTTCTGGTCATGTAATTATAACTGTGGTTGCCATTTCGATGCTGAGTTGGAAAAAAAAAGTCTCAGAACTGATATTATATAGAAATTGGAAACTTTTGCAGGTGAGAGTAAGACAATGCACATGAGTGTATTGAGAATAGAAATTCTACCGTATACTACTATATAGAAGGGGGTTCAAGTCGAAAATCTAGGAGTTTGAGACAAATAAATTAAGAAATACAAAATAAACTTTTATTAATTTGGCGAAGTGGACTTTGACACATGATCCATGCGAGTATTGCGTGCTTTGCTATGAAATATTCTCTGTGCGAATTTTGAATCATCACGTGATGTTTTACAGAATGTTTTTCTGTGAATTTTTGAGTTTTATTTAATGTAATTTTCTTGGTTTTGAGTCGCCATACAGTTATGCTTCATTCCTAATCTTTGAAATCTAAGACGCGCCTTGTAAACATATACGCGATAAGAAATCGTTATTGAAATATTTGATTTTTCCGGCAGAGAATTTTGTTATTTATTAACAGCGTGGCAACTGTAAAAGTCGCGTTTCAAGAAAATAAATTTGTTATTTAGTATTTATAGCTGGTAACGATAATGAATAGGCGAAAGCGTGTCTTCTACTTGAAAAAATATATTATTTGAAAGAAATTCCATCATTCTAATTTTATGAAACGTTAAAGTGTTTGTTTTCAAATATATTAATATTTTGTTTTCTCTACAGTCATGTGCAAAATTAAGAGAATTTGCACATTGTGTCTAATTTCTGAAAAGCTAATGGACAGATTGTAATGAAATTTGGTATGAATATACATTTTTAACAGAGAAAGAGATGTACCATTCAAGTCATTTTATGTACGCATGATTATCAGTAATCTTTTAGTACAGGGATGTCCAAAATCCACGTTGTGGTATCGAACTGAAATTGAGTCCAATATGGGATATGGACTCTTCATAGCCAGGCAGGTCGCGCAGTGTGACGGCATACTGGACAGGAGGCAGTTGAGAAGTCAGTGTGGCAATTGATACCACTCCTGCAATAAGGCAGTTTTCAACTCTGTCGATGGCTGTCGGAGAGGTATGACGAGATGAAATTGCCCTGTCAAGAGTATCCAAGAACACTCTTATTAATGGATTAAAATCAGGAGATCGGTCTGGCCAATGCACGCGAAGACATTGCTTTCTAGGTAATAGTCGACCAGCCAAGCCCTATATGGACAAGCGTTGTCCTCCATTAACAGGAATCCAGGACAAAATGCACCCCTGAGAAGTCGGACTCCTGTGTTACCTCATAGCACTCGGGGAACCTTTGTTATGAAGGGGTGTACGGCCCTCCAACATAATTCCTGTCGAAATCGTTACACCTCCACCACTATAATGTCCATTCCCAGATGGTGGAGGGTATCGTGTTCCAAGCTCTCTTCAAATACAGATACGCCCAGAGTCGGTGTCTGAGCAGAATCTGGATTTACCTGTAAAATGCACCGTGGTCCTCTGAAATCTTGTCCAAAGTGCATGCTGTCTGCACTATGCTAAATTTCTTGCATGGTGCAGTCAGTGGGACGCAAACAGCGGTCTTCTGGTATACAACCCTATCTCCTGAAGCATTTGGATAACTGTAAACTGTGAAACTCGATTCCCAGTGGCAACGTTCAGCTCATGTGAGAGCTGTGAAGCTGTAGCAGTCGCGCTGAAAGTGCAAATAACGATCTCGTTCGTCGTTGTGGATTTTGGTGGACCCTATCCGAGGTCATCTCGATACGTATCCGTCCTGAAATTACTTCCATCAGTTGCAGACGACACTGAGCTCCGTAACCACCAGCACTTGTGATTGGATTGCCTCCAGTGTGCCGAGAATTCTCCACCTCATTCCGTTATTCATATGTTGGCCTTCTTCGTCGCATAATTAGTACCTTTGGCTCAATACTCTTCGTAAAAAGAGATTAGTATGCAAATTCTCTTAATTTTGCGCACGAGTGTGTTTAAATCAGAAACTTGTGTCTGGTTTAGAACTGATGTGTTACGAAATTTCAAATGTTTAATATGTTAATCGTACTGAATATGATTAAATTGGATAATCAAAACAATGAATAATTAATAACTTTTTCTATTAAGATGAGTTCCATTTAAATGTTTAAAGAAACCTATTGAGAAATTGAAATTATTTGTTTTTATTTTTTAATTTCTCCTTTCTGTGGAAGGGATAAGAAATTTTTTCGGTAACATTTACTTGAAGTAATATTTTCCAGAATATTTACATAATTTTCTGGTCAGTTCGTAGGAGCATTTTTAAAAATTCTTTGAAGCGCTAAAAATATAAAAATTTAATTTTATGATTGGAATTCACTTTTTGTTCTTACATCGCGAAATTAATCAATTTGAAACTTTTCTATCGATTGAAATTTTTTTTATCGAAACAATGAATTAATTGCGTACACATTTTATCATCAACTGCGCTGTTCTTATTTTTATTGTAACTGCAAATGCTTATGCAATATTTTTCATATCTTCCTTCCAAAACCTGTTACATCTAGCACTTTCCAAGTCTTTGACCCGAAACTTGCGAAAAGCTTTTAAATCTATTGAGTTAACCCTTTTGTTATCTGACGATATAATGTATGTGCTGTATCTGTAAGAGGTATAAATGGAATCAGAAATTATCTATGCTTACGAGGGATAACAGATTTATCGCTTCCTGTAATCCTTGTTCCACACGCTTAAAATATACGTGTGCTGGCGTATAACCAACCATCTAGGAACGGTTTCATCTTCATGCTTGAATAGTTATTTTGCTTGGGATGTACGTAGAAAATGCAAAGCTGGATGATGGTGTAATTTGGAGGTTGGGAATGTGGGTTTACCTAGTAGGGATCAAAATTTAAAATTATTTCTTTTTCCTTGTTTTATGTGCGGAAGATGTAACTCTTTGAAAATTTTGATTCTGAGATGCTGAAGAAAGATGATGTTTTTGCTGGGACAGCTACATAACGATGCAGCATTATAAAGGCATCGCCTTTTACGCAAGTCAGTTACTGTACTGGAAGACGGAAAATCTTCATAATTGTGCTCCAGCATAACAATTGGAGCATTCGTATTGTTTCGTTCGTACGGGTTCGTAATGAATTAATTGAATGCACACAAAACCGATGATAGATAAAATTTATTTTCCTGAAGGAAATATTTTACAGCTTTGGAACTTTCCGCAGAAACACTTTTACAGCTCTCCTCAGCACGGAGCACAATCTCAGTAGTTACCACTTCAGACTACTAAGAATATTGAACTCAACGCGGTGCAAAGCGCAACTAAACAGCGAAGGTAGCACGGCGATCTGTCAATTCTCCGACCTCAACTCTGAACGGAAAACTGTTCATGTTCGTTAATTACTGGCCAAAATAAATGGACCTTATAAAGGTCAATAAATTTTTTCTCAGAAAGGCCCATGGCATTGAGAACTGTAAAGTGAAAATCCCCAAGGGGGAGCAGGAGTAGTAGTTTAAAGGGGGAGACCAACGTCTCGTGAATAAATGCAAAGATATTATAAAAGAAGGCACACTTCTCAGAAGTCCAAAACATGGAAGAAATCATATAATAAAATCAGATGGAAAGTACAAAATAAATAATTAAATGAACAAAACAACACTATAAATCAAGTGGAAAATACAGAATAGAACTGAGAATTAACCTTTTTAAACTGAAGTAATGTCACGAGGTAAGTTTAAATGCATTATAAAAATTACCAAGTTACTGAGAAATGTCGCCAAGTAAGGCATTAAGTTATCGATCCCCCTCCCAAATAACCCCTTAATTTGGCGTAGATTTCAAATTACTATCGATGTGCTTACAGTATATCCCGTCGACCGTTGGCGGAAATTTCATCTATGGTAGCCAGTTGTTACTGCGAAATTCTAAAGCACTGATAACTGATGCTAAATCATTCTGTACTTGGCTTGTAGAGACATTAGGATGTTTTGGAAGGAAGCGAAGAGACAAATGACCAGTGCTTTCGCCGGGACTCTAACCACAGACCTGTCGATACGCGCCGAATGTGCTTGACCATTACACCGCGAAGGCATGCTAAGAAGGCGGGAGAAATACGTTATAGGCTTTCGATTGGATAATACTTGGGTACCACTATTGATTTTGAGGGCGATCAGACACGGGTCCCTCTTCTTCAACAGCAACAAATTCTGCAAAATATTTTTCTTTGGGTGGGAAATTCTGAAAACATCTACACCAAATTACGGTTGCTTTTTTACCTAATTTTAAATTTTAATGTCACTTCAATGAAGGATGCCCTATGAGTTTTAAGATTAGGGCTTACAGCATCGGTCTAATAATTTCCGGCAACGTTATGAACTTTCGCATTAAAAACATTATGAACAGTTCATAAGCGAAGTTTTGTATTTTCGTAATTAAAATGCTGTGAAAATATCTGTTTGTTTTTAGTTATATTAACCCTTTGCACTCGAGAGCGTCACCACTTGGTTTGATGCAGTAACTCGAGAGGTGACTGTCGATCACCGCTCGGTATGAAGCGATAATTCGAGCATTAACGATGTTTATTCAGGTTTTCGAGCAATGTCCGCTTTGGCAGTGTGAGTATATTCAAAAACAACTGCCAGCCATTAACCTCAAATACATTTTTAAAATTTATTATTATATGTGACAGTAACATCAGAACAAGCCCGCGTAATTACTGGCAAGGAGTGCAAGACTGCACTTGTCATTGGGAAGAGTCTTGGACACCATACAGGTGACAGTACGACTTCGCTCAGTTCCGCCCCCCCCAAAAAAATTTTGATGGAGGGGAGGCCGGGTCCGAGGGTCTCCACTCCTCTTCCTCCATGGAGTGCCCCTATGCCACATAGACACTATACATTTACAAACATCCATAACCTTCTGCGGGATTCGAACCCCGGCACGTCGGTACGGCAGTCATTGTCGCTAACCACTATCCCGGTTAGGTAGCTTATATATACGTTTTCGACGTTAGTTCGAATTCGATAGTCGTGGTAGGAGGAATAATATTTTCTGAGTTACGGAGTCTAAAAAGCATGGACTACGACGAAGGAATCAATTCTAGTGAAGATGAGGTCGATTTTTCGTCGATAGAAAACGAAATTTCGTCTACTTGGAGTAATTGACGATAGAGAGGAGGAAAGCAGTGATGAAGAAAGACAAGAAGTAAGAGATGCAAGAAGGTGAAAAATCAAGGTAATAGATAATGTATGTGAAAGCGACACTTATTCCGCAGAAAATTCAGGAAGGATAACTTGCACAGAACCCGATGAAAAACTCCAAAGAATGCTGTTTGTATCCGGCGAAAGAACCGAAGGGACTGCAAGTGTCTTCAGACATAAAGGAACCATAAGATTTTTATGCAGTTATTTTAAGTTAGCTGTAAGAAATTCGCCAAAAATACGGAAAATCGTCTCGAGTTGTAGGTTTGCCGAGCGAAAAGGCCTCCAGTGCAAAGAGTTAATTGTTGGATACTACTGACGCTTCGCTTCGATTTCTTACCGGTTATAACGAAGCGTTATTTAGTCATCGGAAATACGTGCTTTGGAATATTATTGAAGTAAGAACCAGTCTTGGAAAGCACTACATTCCTTTTGGCATCCTGGTGATTTAGGAAGAAGGAAGGAATTCAAGAACGCGTAAGGTTGCAGCACCAGGCAAACAATTTATTTGCATTTTGAAAACTATGTTAAAAAATAGAAACAAATATATAAAAAGAGACCTTTCGTTCTAAAGACTATTCATTTGATAAATATTCTTGCCTCAGTGTTTGTGCTTCTTGTCGCAACTGGCTTGAGAAAACAAATACCGTGAAATAGTTAAACTACGTTTGGCCATCTGTCAGATGTAGTTCCCAGGTTTAGAAAGTTGCCAAAACAAGCTAACTCTGCTGACATATCAGGGAAGAGTTGGAGGTCGCCGTTTTTTTTAAGAACTTAAAATTAATTGTTCCGGTATGTTTTTTGTTTTCCGCAGAGCATATACCCCAAAAATCTCATTGGGAACTTTCAAAAGGCCGTATAGAAATATCGAATTTGTTAAATGCGGGTGGAATATTTTCTGTACACGTGCAGAATTCCTTTTTTAATGCTATTATGATTGATTGCTTTGATTATTGTTGATTGAGTTGAGGTTCCATTGTTTTCGCAAAATGCACATTGGTTTTTATTTTTTTGATGACCTATCGAGCTTTACAGGAAATTATTACGTTTAGTTCTTCTTTTGCGTCTTATTGTCTTCTCAAAGGATTTCAGGGAAATAAATTAGAATCGACCTTTCAGGAAAAAAGTCGTTTCAAGAGTTCCTCAGTTGTCTGGTTGAAGAATTTAGCAATCGTTTTTGTGGATCGTAATGAACGTTCTGATTTCTAGTGCTCTTCCTGTTCTATTATTCATCTCAAATTGCGCAATATTTTGACGTTTTGTCTCGAGTTTATTAAGATTTTCTGCAATTATTTTCCGTGATGCATTAACTTGTCAAGGTTAAATAGAAGTATAAGCTGATATGCTGTAATATGATCTTGCGCCAAGACTGCAATCAAAAGCAAGATTTTAAAGCCTATGCTGTTTGGTGAATTAACTTTTTTTTTAAAACTATTAATGCTTTATAATTTTATGAAGGCGGTAATTTTTGTTTGATACGTGTATCTGCTTTTGTATATTATATGCGAATCCGTAAATTTGGGAGTTTACATAATTACGGAATGCTTTAATTTAAAACTTTGTCTCTGCCCTCTTGGCATGGGCTAGGGAAACCGTCTGCCATAGTTTTGGTCCTGGTTCGAATCCCGGAGAAGATATAGATGTGTGAAAGTGGATAGTGTCTTAAGGATTACTTTACGTCGTCCTTTCGGGAAGTTGATAGTTGGGCATCGGAAGAATCCTCGGAGCCGTCCCGAGAGGACTTTGCCGTCTGATTTGGGGCGGATCTAGACATAGTGTCACCAATAAGGTGCCCAAGGCTTAAGCCTAACGACAATTCCAATCCTTGTGTCTTGGCCACTGTACAATTCATTAACCCTGATCTGATTGTAGGTTTAGATTAAGAGGATTAGAAACAAAAACAAAAATTTTCTTTAAGCCATATAGCTGTCACTAGTAACTGTCAATATTAGTCATATAATACTCATAGGAACTGGTTATTTAAGTTACAGTATCCGTACTCTACAGTTATATCCGAAATGCGGAGGATATCTGAAATATTGAATGGTTTGTGTGCATATTGATTAATGTGTATTTGATGATGGTTATTCATATCATTTAAAGAGTTGTCTTACAACTTAAAAAACTATATATCCAAACATAGTGTATATAAAGCATACGACTCCTGACACGCATATGCATCTTCCAGATATTTCTAGGTAGCACGATATACACTTGATTATGTGTAGATGCACTATATCCAGACGACGATAAAACGTGTTGTGGAAAACGCTTCTAGACAGTGTATATCAGGCGTTCTCAACCAGGGGAGAATTTCATAGTTTCAGAAAAGGAATGCAGTCAGTCTTTTATTTAGTTGTTAAGTATTCCGTTTTAGTTCATGAATTTAAAAAACTACTTTTAATGAAGTTTTCGTGTTTACCGAAATTTTCTGTGGTTTTAGTCAATCGAAATCTAAATAAATGTTTATATGCATTTTCAAATTTTGGAATGGAGGAGGAATGATCTTCTGTCTTGGCGAAAGTGGTGTATGGGGCAAAATACGGTTGAGAAACCCGTGGTTTGTATTTTCCGCCATGATACTCTCAAGTCTCCCCCCCCCCTTAAATTAAACGGAAATATCTATTTTGAACGTTCCCGAATTCATTTTGACTACTGTCTTTACTTAATGCCTACGTACTGGCAGAACAAAGGACTCCCCCCCCTCAAAAACAAATTGTAAAATAGATCCAAAATGGACATTTTTTCGTGACGTCAGTATGCCCATACGTGCGTATGGACATACTGACATACGTATTATCTCGCATAACTAAAAAAGATTAGCCGTAAAACGTTGAAATTTTGTATATGGGACTGCTTAACATCTAGTTGTGCACCTCCGTTTTTTATTGCTATCGGCAGTACCAAAAGTTTGTGTACGTGTGTGATGTTTGAATGGGGATGAATCTTGGGCAAATAATGAAAACTAACTTTTAATGCGATCTCCCAGTTTCTGTACTTATATTTGGGGAAGCTTTGTACTCGTTATGAAAAAAGAAAATTGTAAGAAGTTTGACTTCCGTATAAGAAAAATCGAGCGGGATATTTAATTTCAAAATTTGTAATTTCTGATGTCATTTTCAACTTGCCGAGATCGGTTAATGAAGTTGGAATAATTCGAGGAAGTAAGTTTAAATAAAGTGCATAAAAAAAGTGTATAATTTAAAAGTCTGTACAAGGAACTGGTGGTTACCACATCATATTTTTGAATTAAGTTTTCTGTTGTAATGTAAATTTCGAATATACATAGCAATCATTTGGATTATATGTTACCGAAGGAATTATTGATGACTTATTGGTTCTTCTGTTGCTTGAGAAGTAAAAAAAATTTTTTTTTGTAATCCTAATAACATTTACATCATTATTCGAGAATTGTTTTACATTTTAATACCGATTGATAATTTGCCTCTGAAGCTGTTTTCGGAAGTAAAATTTTTTTGCAACGCGTAGTTTATTTATATGAAGCATATTTCGGAAGTAGGAAGGGATAAAATTACCGTAGCGTTGTAAACTCTTTGTTGTGGATTAGGTCATGTTTTCATTTTTGTAAGTCGAAGATTTTGCTAGGGAAAACGCGTCATAGTGAAGGTCAAGAAAAATTGCTTTTCTCTGTATTGGTGTGTTCAGCTTACAATGTGTGTTGAATCTTCAAAATATACCCAGGAGGGTTTTGGCGCAAGTGTTTCGTTGTAATACTTCCATGTCCGTGAGCTAAACGGTAGTCAGAAACGTGTGTTGGAATGCCATCGGACGTGTTCTTCGTATAATTGATTTTTCATATATGCAATTGCTGCAGGCCGCTTCTGCTTTCTCCCTGCACATCGAATTTAGCCTTTCTTTCCACTACATGATGAGCTGATGAAACGTATTAATTATCTTCTAATTTTATTATTATCTCCTTGCGAAATAATCTTTCTGCTTTTGTCAGACTTGGAAAGAGTTGTTGTTGGAAAAAATTAAATTTTTTGCAGATTATTTACAAGAATATCAGTTAAAGAAAAATCAAAAGGCTTAAAATATAATCATCAGTCAATAAAAAATGAGACGAGAACTAGAGTGAGAAACCCATAGGAAGTATCGCTATTTGGGAGGTGTAGTTAGTCGTAGGAAATGGACAAGCCTGTGTGATGCTACAAGAAGCGGACATCAGAACGGTTTCCGAAATGAGAGGGAATGTTGCCAGAAATTTTTCAACTGAAGTAGCAAAAAATGACTAAAAAAGTCGCAAAAATCGTAAATATCGTCAGTAATCACGTGATTTTTGTGACGTCACAGTTATGCATTACTCACATGACTTCTGACGTCATCACAAATTTACTGTCTATTGGTTGCGTAAGTTAGACTGTATTCGATTCTTAGTCTTTTTAATTACATATCTTAGCTTTAACGAAAATTTTAAAACTGCATTGCTCATTTTCAACTATTTAAATGTTCATTTCTTTTTTAATTAATTCTAATTTAATTTAGGCTTCTGTTTGTAAATTCATTTGTGCATATCCATTCCTAAGAGATTATTCACGTTTAGACTGTTAGACTAAATGATTTGAGTTGGAAGTTAATTTTTTAATTCATTGTTGTTTTTTTTTGCTTAAATGTGAACATTTTAATTGAGAAATTCTTTTCAGTGAGATTTCACTTCTGCGTGGTGGATTCATTTCAGATTCTGATTAAGCAAGTCTTGCTATTTCACTGTTAAATTTATTTGTATTGTTATTTAGAAAAATGTCGTTGCTTTCATTTTTAAGTCATTGCCATTGCTTAGTTCTTAGCAACATTTATAATCAGGAGAATGAATTTCATTTCTTTCTCTGTTTGGGTACCCAATATATGGCGCTCAAGCTGTAAGTCCTTTTGTTCAATTCGTTATCACCATAGAACTAGGTGGGATTGACTGAAAAACAAAACATACGGGTCCGAAGAGGGGAAGATGAGTTCCGAAGCAGATATTTTTTCTTTCTTTCCCGCTTTTCCTCTTCCTCTACTTCCTTCGTGTTATACCGGCGTCAGACTTTGTAAATGTAAACAAGATTGACAGATGTCAACTTCTAGTTAAGTCTAAATAAACTTTTTTTTTAATTGATACTTTTTTTAACATAAAGGCATTTTACGATGTATTAAAAAAATCTTTGAAGTCGCAAAAAGTGGCATAAGAAAATGATGGATGTCGCAAAAATTTTGCAAAATCGCAAGTACTAAAATTTTAGTAGCACTAGTTTGTCAAAAGTCTAAAATTTGCGAAACATCGCACGATCTTGGCAACACTGATAAGAGGCACCCAGTAACTTGCTTCACCTTCGCGTTTAGTGAATATGGAAGGTGAGAAATGGACTTAAACAAAGAATGGCAAAAAGGAATGTAGACTTTTGATGGTGAAAATACCCCTGTCACTCTTCGGTGGATTTCGGTACCTTTTACTTCTCCCGCCGTCAAAAATTGCCTTACAGCTTGCTGCTGCTCATTTGATGTATTTCTATTATGTGCAGTTCGAACAAAGCAAGTGGTTGGTATATTTCGTTCAATCAAGTGATGCCACGCCCGCTTTTTCTTTACAACACGTGTTCAGAATTTTTCTTAAAATTATTACTGCATACCTTGTCAGTGTTATTTCTTGCCAACAGTAACCTTCCATTTGCCTTTTAATTGACCGACCATTACACTAAAGGAATTCATTTTTGCTTAAATGTCTGAAACATTTAATTTACGAAATAATATATTACAGTGCTGCTCCGTGCCGAAATTAAATAATTCATACTCATTGGATATTGAATTTTACAACGAAGAGAAGAGATTTTTTTAATTGTGATACAAAGAGTGATATATTTTACCGAGAGGAAACATAACGTTAGTCTTTATGCAAATGATGTCGAATGTCACATTCATAAAACAGTAAAAATAAAATCTGCTTCAGTTGGTTATTCTGCACATGACATAGGCAGTTTTCGAGAACTACCGTACGTCTGGGTCGCAGCATTTTCAAGATGGCGGTACAGTTTCTGACGCTTAGAATCTTCAAAAATTATTTAAGGAGAAGAAAAAAAAAAAGAAAGGGAAAAACAAAATTACAGATGAGCTGGATAGAAAAGCTTCAAATTGGTCTGTTAGGTAAAGGTGGCCATCAGCAATCTCGACTAAGTCTGTTTCAAGAGATATTGTGGAAATTATGATCCAAATTGCTGATTATTTTATTTCTAATGTGTAGTGTATTAAGCCATATTTGTACACCCGCTGGTTACTTCGAGCACACTCCTTTCTGCGTGCCTTTGTAGTGTAACGGTTAGCACACTCGGCGCGTATTCTTGAGATCCAGGTTCGAGTCCCGGCGGCGAGGACATTGCTCATTTTTCATGTCTCCTACATCAAAAAAATCCTAATGACTCCACCCTACAAATCGTAATTTTTTTCTAATATTAGAAGTATCTAATATCAGATCTTTCATTTAAGAAAAGTAAGGGATTGAATATGAAAAACTCCCATAAAATAATTAAAAAAAACTGATTAAAAAATACAGCTGCGAAATTTTGTACAAAAAAATATTTTTTTAATATAAAACTGTGCAGTAAAAATACTTTAATTTTGTATTAGAATGATAGCAAATGTAAGTTATGAACGTTTAAATCATAGCTATATCCAATTACTTTTTCATTTTTAAAAAATCATCCTATGGCTAAAATAAATAAAATATACGTTTTTATATAATAAATCCTTTCCTCTGCTTTGTAAAACAGCTTACTGGGAAAAATAATTTTTCTACTTCTATAAAATTTAGGAATGGGGCAAAAAGAAAAGTCTGATACATAGGTGTCTTTTCCTTTTCTTAAACTAATTTAATTTTGTCTTTCAAAATGGGCAAAATTAATGGTATCAGTTCTTGCCTCTTAGGTAACTACTGACTTCCACGTAAAAAGTGGAATGCACTGTAAAGTGGAAGAAATAAAATTCATATATATCCCATCAAATGATGTAAATGTTCCTAAGACTCATTTATTCTGCTTGAAGTTCCTTTTAGCAGCTTTGCGTGTCACGATTCCGCTGTCTCACTTCTTCGGAAATGATAAATTCATTCATGATACAAATCCATGCTTGTCAGGGTGTATGCAGCTTTGTTTCAACAGCCGTAAATGGGATGCGCCCGTTATCGCATGTTCTTTCATCTTTTTCCTCGACTTCTGTGAATTTGAATGCAGAGAAAGGAAGTCGGTTACAGCTGTTACAACTACAGGACCTTGCGACGACTAACCGACTTCGGCTTCTTGGCCATTCAAGCGTCTTATGAAATAATAGTCACGGTTCCGCCCGGAGATTGGACTGATAATTTTAATTGGTGTTTTGGGGCTTTCGAAGAATCTTCGTTCAAATTTTGCTTTTGTATTTTTGCTAAAGCCGAAGAAATTATTGCTTGGAATTTTTTAGTAACCA
>KK120421.1:283640-296343 GCA_000611955.2 Stegodyphus mimosarum | reverse complement strand
TATATATTTACATCAGGTGTGCAGACGTATTTTGGCAACTGGGGAATAAAAGAGACCTTTTTCATGCATAAGAGAAGGTATTCTTATATTGCAGAGTCTTGGTGTCTATTGAAGAGCAAGACATTGCTGCATTCTAGAGTTACCGCTGATATGACAGTATGAGTTTTCTTTAATTCTTGAGCCATCATTTGCGCCACCAGAGCTTAATTACCAACTAAGCTGACAAAGCTATGAGCTCGACTAATCTGGTTATCATTTAGGCTTACGAGACTAGGCCTGAACAAAGCTCGATTACCAGCTAGGATCGTAAATTTTAGGGGTTCTGAAATCATTTTGTTAAATATCCATAAATCTATTCCCCCCCTCTCGTTAAAAGAAGGATGGGTATTGGGAGTTCACTAACCGTATGCTTTGCCTATCACTCCCAGATTATTACTTGAAACTTAGGCATGGCATAAAATATAGTTAAGAATTCATCGAACTGACAGCGCTTTTAGTAACGGGCAGCCTTTTTACTTCCTTTTACGAACTAAAGGAAGTATTGTAATCGCAAAAAACTTCGAGTATCATATTTCAACGAAAATATCCATTTTGACCGCTATCGAATGCGATTTAACGATGATATCTGAACGTAAGGACAGAATAAAAGACTCTTTTTCCGCCAAAAAGTTATAAAACTGATTTAAAATGGATTCTGAAGAGATTTTTTCGTGGCGTCTGTGCGAGTAGCCTCAGAGTGTGAAATTTTGTATATAGGACTGCTATAACATGTAGATGTGTACCTGCTATTTTAGTTGCAGTCGGCCGCACCAAAAGTATATAAAATGTATGTATGTATGTATGTATATCCACTCCGTTACTCGGCTCAGTGAGCTCAATTTTTTTATGCTTATATGTCGGTAAATTGTACACTTTTTGCTTTAAAAATGAATGAATTACATTGTTCTTATTTTCCGGCTAAGGTTTTTATGCATTTAGTAAATCTGCATCCAAGATTTGTAGAATTATCAACAATTTAAGTGCGGCTAAGCCTAATTATATTGGCCATATTTGTTTACATTTGAAACTTGGCAGAATAGTGGATTTGTTGCCACTTCAGAAACTAAGCTTCCCAACAACAAAGATAACGCCTTCTTTTATTATTGCGAATTATGTCATGCTTAATTAGTTCTGGAATTTATTTGTGGAAATACGTGTTTAAGATTTACTTCGTTATTTTTAATATAGATATTTTGAGTTTTTACGTATTTTTGCGTTGTCGCGAAGGGAGAAATTAATTGAATGAGAAATACTGAATAGTCTGTGAAAAACTCTTTTTTTTTTTTTTTTTTTTGTTTTGTTTAATTTCATTCATACGTCTTTTTAGATTTATTATAGTATTTGAATAGAACATATGGCAACGATTAGATAATTCTGCAGATGATAGACGTAATTTTGTTAATTGAACCTAGCGCCAGTGTCGCCATGGTAAACGTTTATTAACAATTAGTGAATTTTAAAGAGTGCATGTATTCTATTGTGGTTCATGCGCTGTCGACGAAGTAGATTTAATTCAATCCAATAAGTTTAAATGAAATGCAAAATGCGTATAATTTAATATTCCGTACAAGGAAGTCATGTGGTGTACACATCAGATTTTTTTACAGATGTGTGTATAACTGGTTAAAAGAGGAAAAATTAGTGTTATAAAAGGAAAATCATTGATGCTGTCTAATACTGAAATTGTAAAGAAAAGAATGTAGATTTGAAGTAGAAATGGCTGTTGATAGTCACAACGATGGCAGTGAGAATAATTTGCTAAAAATTTCATTTTCGACTGGGGTAGGACTGCTAATTTAGTACCAGCCTTCATTCATTAATAAGAAGACGAGTGAATCAAAGTTGGCTTAACGGTAGATGTACGAGTTTCATATACATTTAAGTCGATTGTAAACAAGCATCTAAACTTAAAAAAAGTTTCGGTTGTTAAATACCATAAAATGAAACCTTTGCTTGATAGCTTCTCTTTTCAAACATTAATACAATTGGTTTTTATTCCAGTTTTACGCAGAATACATAACGATCTTTCATTATATCGCTTCATGGCACAAATTTTAAATCATTGTGCGATGAAGAACTGAAACAAAAAATCCCAACAGATTGTTCTCGGGTTCTTGACCGCATCCAATAGAAACATAATCGTCCTTCGCCTCAAATTAGCCGATTCTTGGAGAGAGAGAGAGAGAGAGAGAGGAAAAAAAGAAAAACATACAGGGGCCTTGAGCACAGTAACCGAGTATACCGAATCATTGAATGAGTGTACGTCATATCCTCTGCCGACAATAAACCATTGCAATGAAAAAAATGCTTGCGCTGGTTTTCACAGCCTCATAACGCCTGGTATTGTGGTGGAAAAATGGCTTTTGTCACTTTTTTATGATGTGTTTTTGGGCTTTTTGAAGCCTTTTGTAGATGTACAGAGAAAGTCTTTCACAGAATAAAATAGTTTGTTATGAGTAATAATTAGTTATAGTTACTCTCTTTGTGTATTAGTTTGATAGTATTTACTTCACCATTCTCTGTTTATGTTTTCGTAATGTGCCTGTCAGTTGGTCGGGTATGTTTTTTGTTTTTAACCCAAAGGGCTATTAATTTCGTTTTGGCATTTTGCGTTGAATCACTATAAACGGCGTATAACGTTTCAGATTGTTGCCACGAAATATTACCGCCCTGTTTTGTATTTAAAGAAATTAAATAATGAAGAATCTGCATAAATGTATGTATGTTTCTCGCAGTCTGATAAAATAACTGTACCTAGAGCCATCAAATTTTGAATAACGCAATCTCCCACCGAATATGGGCATCTGGAAGCTCTAATTTGGAATTCATTTTATTATCTATTTCATATTTTGTAACACTTTAACGAATTTTGGATTAACAAACTCAACGATTTCAAAGCGAGCAATGGCAGCACTATACGGAGGGGGGGGGGGCATTTTTATTTCCAGCGCGCGAGACTGTGTATCGGAAATTTTAAAGCTACGCTCATTTTAAAATTATTTTGCGATGTTGACGAACTGAATTTTATTGTTTAAGTGCGAAGAACATGATATTTAATAAGTAAAGGCAACACACAAAACGTTAAAAAAACACCCTTTGGACGTAATATAAAGTCTAAATGCTTTCAGTTTTTGTAATTTATGAAGAAAAAACACACTAACTAGCATCGCAATATGACTCCCTGGTTAACACAAATTTGTGTATCTTTAAATAAAATTTCCTTTCTTATTTAACGAGAGGAAATGGTCTATGTAAATTTACAAAATGAAGGTTCGGTGTATGAACAGCGTCTGACAGTTGTTAATGATCTTTTTTCTGGGGTAATAAAAAAGGAAGAAATTTTAAGCATAGACGGCCTCCTGAATGTGCTGACACATCTGATAAAGAAGGTAGCTGAGAAGTTTCCTCATTTTGACCTGCAAAGAAGCCATGGATGCTGTTAGAACTCGTCGGTTTCTGTGAACTTAAGATAATGCGGAAGCAAATTTTGAAACATTTATGCAGAGGGATAATTAATTATATGCACTGTTAATTTAGTTACTGTAATGTCGGGTAAATTTTAAGTACGTTCAACGATCAGCGTTGTGAAGGGCAAAGCTAAATTTAAATTATTCGGCGTGAGAAAGGTAATGTTTTCCTCATATCGCTTACATAAATTTAAAAACCGTTGAAACTTTTTCCTTACCCTTTTTGCTTCCTTGTACGAAGTATTGTAATCGCGAAAAATTTCGGCTATCATATTTCAACGATATTCATATTTCATTCAATAAATATCTATTTTGACCGCTGTCGAATCCATTTGAACGAGTTTTTTTTTTGCTTGAGATCTGCACGTAGAGACAGAGTGCAGGACCTTTTTTTCCCACAACGCATTGTAAAATGCATTTAAAATTGATTCAGAAGAGTTTTTTTGTGCCGTCTCTACGTATTTATGTATCTCGCATAACTCAAAAACGAGTAGCCGTAGAACATTGAAATTTTGTTTATTGTAACATGCAGTTGTGCTCCTCCCTTTTTCGTTGCAGTCGGTCGGACCAAACTATATATACATATACTTATATTCTTACCCTATTACGTGGCTCGGTGGGCAAAGTATTTTTGTTTTGATGTGTCAGCAAATTATGCAATTTTTGCTTAAAAAGTGGTTGAATTATGCTGTTCTGATGTTCCGGTTAAGGTTTTTATGCCTTTAGCTATCTGCATGCAATAGTTGTACAATTATCAACAATTTAAAAGTTAAAGTGGAGGCCGTCATTTGTTTACATTTGGAACTCGTAGTAGAATAGTGAATTAAGTCAGTTGGTGCACCAACTTCAGTGTCGTTTTGCTGAGTGGATACAAAAATGACTATTCAATTTTCGGCGCTGATAATGTAGTCTTCCTGCCCGTTGGCCGAATTGCTTCTTTTTTCGTAGAAACTAATTTTAATTGTAAAATTTTTCTTATTAACTGCTTTTAACTGCATTTGGCGTTTTAGGTTGTTCTGTATTTTACAATTTTATTGAAGATATTTTCAGTTCTTATGTATTTTTGACTTGCCGCGAAATGAAAACTCAACTGATTTAATGAGAAGTATATCCCTAATGGAATTTGACTAAATAAGTTAAAGAAAGGGCAACAAAAAATGTGTGTAATTTAATAAGCCGTACAAGGAAGTCGTAGCGTCTGCATGAGATATTTTAGTATCGTAAAACTGTTAAATAATGCTATTTCATTTCGTCGAGAACAACTTTTAAGTCTAAAAGCGAATTAGAAGCCACAGAGGAAGGTTCCCAATCTAAACGATGGAAAATTTTTCATTATGAGCCTTCTTATAAAAGTATTCTCATCAATGTAAAAAAAAAAAAAACAAAAAAAATTTTTTTGTAAAAAAAAAAAAAAAAACAAAAAAAAACCTAATAATTTAAAAGTATTGTTGCGTGCGTACGTGTTCGTAAAGATTGAATGCACATAGAACTGATGTTAGCTTGATAGAATTTATTTTATAAAAAGAAGCTGTTCATAATTCTGTAGTTTTCCACAAAAACAAACAATCGTACAGCTCTTCAAAGTACAATCGGTAGTTACACTTCAAATTACTAGGAACGTTAAAAATACGCAATGCTAAGCGCATGTATAGAGCGAAGCCAACCAGGAGGTATCTCGATACTCCGAACTCACTCTGAACTAACATCCAACAGCTGAGAGCCGATACTCTCTCCGGTCTTATGTAGTTTTCACCCACATTACTGCCTGACATCTGTACGTACGGACAGGATACAGGCGTCTTTTTTCCAAAACGAATTGTGGCCCACCAGCGGCCGAGCGGTAAAGTCATTGAACACTGGTGGTTCGGTCTGGGATTCGAATCCTGGCGAATGGACTGGCTGCAAGGGCGCTTTCGCTGTTTTCACCATCTGTAACGTGTATACGAACCAGTTTCCCTTAGGAAGTCATCATTCCCCTTAGGCAGACAGGAGGGCTTGGTCATAATTAAATAAATCAAACTAAAGCGGATTGTGAAATGGGTTCAAAAGAGATTTTTTTTTGTTACGTCTGTACGTATGTCGCATAACTCAAAAACGAGTAGCCTCAGAACGCTGAAATTTTGTATATGGGACTGCTATAACATCTAGTTATGCACCTCCCCCTTTTTTATTTGCAATCGGCGGCACCAAACGTAAAACATCAAACCCATTCTGTTATCCGGCTCTATGAGTGTTGATTATTATTATATGTTAGTAGATTTTGCATTTTTTGTTTTAAAGGTGATTGAATTATGTTGTTATTATACTCCGGTTAAGGTTTTTATGCCTTTAGTTAATCTGCATGCAGTAATTGTAGAATTGTCAACAATTTAAAAGTTTAAGGAGTGCTTGCTATGCCTAAAGAGGCTGCTATTTGTTTATATTTGAAACTCTTAGTAGAATGGTGAATTAAATCAGTTTTTGTACCAACTTCAGTGTCTTTTTGCCGAGTGGAACCAAAAGTAAACTTTCACCGAAAAATTCTTAGTCTTGCCTGCTGGCCGAATTGCTTGTTTTTGCGTAGAAACTCTTAATTTTAATTGTAATTGCGTTAATTTTTGAAACAATTTTTGACTGTATTTGTTTTATGTTTTCTTGTATTTTACCATTTTTAATGAAGATATTTTGAGTATTTTTGCCTTGCCACGAAGTGAGAACTGAATTAGTTGTATGAGAAATGTATCTGTAATGAAATTCTAGGAAATAGTTTAAATGAAATGCAGCAAAATATGTTTATAATTTAATAGGCCGTAGATGTCATCTGGTGTCTACATCAGGTTTCTTGTTAAGTCTCTGGTGTACAAAGGTGAAAAAAGTCATTAGTAGATATACCGTAGTTATTCATTTGAACGATGATATAAACTGGTAAATTTTAGAAATATTACTTCATAGAAATTATTGCTCATTGTGTGTTTTACGAATGCAGTTAAGAAACACAAAGATTCTATCTGACCATATGTGTTCGCAACAGTGAATTATATTTTAAACAAAGGCATAGATTAGTATCAGAGTTTTACCTTGAATTAATCAAGGAGAACTATAATATATGCAGGCGTGCTGCCAAATTTATTACCACTGATTCATGAGGAAGATAAACCATTGCTTCACTAGGATTTAGCAATAGTAATAAATCTGCGGTATTTTTCATTTAATTTAGATAATAGCATGGGTAGGACTTTGTTAGGTGACCTTGTGTGCAAAAGTGCCGTTTTGAAGTAAATGTTTTAATGTCCCAGTGTCACGAATTGCATTTTCCATTTAAACGCAGAACGTTTTTGAAAGCGGAAGTGTATTCGATGATTTTCTATCATTGGAAAAATCGTCTGCGAGTTGGTTAAAAATAAGGGCTTTGTGGCATTACTAGATAATTTTTTGTATTATCATCCATATCGAGAATAGGGCATAATTATGTATTTGGCGATAACTAGAATTATTTACAGTAATTCTAGTGCTTTAGTTCCGGAATAGTATCATCAATCCGGAATTTAGAGAGCTGTGTGGAATCCAGACCAAAATTTTTAATGCAAATCAAGAATGAATGAACAGGGCTTTATAAAACATACGTATCAAGTAGGGTGTGAAATCATGTATTACTGCTGCAAATAAATTTTCTTAAAATAATAATTTTTGATATTTATTAGTTAAATAATATAAAGTATGAACGTTTGCCTTTCTATTCATTAAATTTCAGTCAACTCTTTTCTTCATTAAATATCAGCTCTTTCAGTCATTAAAATTAGCGTTTTTGAGTATGCCAAAATACACAAGGACTATCTGCTTAAGGGCAGAGAAGCCTTCTTGGATAACTTTCTGAGGGAAACTACCCGATATTTACATACATGAAGAAAACCACCGGTGCCCTTTCGCCTGAGTGCCATGCCAGGACCCGGGTCGGATGTCGAATTGCTGGCATTCCGCGATCTTAATCACTTGATAATTGGGTAGGGCCTCAAAATTAGCGATAGAAATTAATAATTTGAATAAAAAATTAATTAAAATGCATTACGGCCTTTTTTATTTGAAAAGGATGGTTATCTAAATACTAATGGTAAATTATTAGTAAATATTGTTATCGTATTACATTTTTAAATTGGTTTTTCTGTAACCGAATGGACAACATGCTAGCTCACTTTTGTTCTTTGTAGCCTTTTTCAAGCACTTCTTTTCTCGCTGTTCCTTATTTAAACGCTTCTCTTCTCGCACTTCTTTATTTAAACGCTACTTTACTCGCTATTCTTTATTTAAAAGTTAATCTCTTTGTAGAAAGTAATTTCAAATTATTATATTCACGTGTGTCGCCATATTGTTTCGAATTCTCCTTAACATCATCAGATAATATTAACTCGCTTTTGATGATACAGTGCCAGGATAACAAATATGGCGGTAGATCTTCGTTTGCCATTTCCTGTGTTGTAAAAGCATCGTACCGAAACCTTGCCATGCGTGCCTTCAGAGGCCGATTCCACTCTTTACTCAGAACGTGTATGCTTATTCTTAAGTCTTTTCCCACCTTGCAAATCCTTACAGGTCATGCGCACTTTCCATGTTCTGTGCTTTTGTTAGAACCTGCAAAAGGCGGTGCTATTTTCACCTCTTCTTTGAAAGTTGAACGAGAAATATCTTATGCTTTTAAATCTTCTTTTCCGTCGTATGTAAAGCTGGGTCAACGCCGTCTCCGCTAATTTCTTTCCCTGTAGGGAGAAATCCTCGCTTAATTCTCATTCATCGCGCATGATTGACCTTTCAGAGGCTGTTGGTAGTTTCAGGGGTTGTCCATGATTTGCAGGTGAATTGCTTTTTTCTCGATCAGTGCTTTCTTATGGTAAAACAAAATTATGAATAAAAATCGCAAAATATTGTAGATAATTTTGCGAATGAGACAATATTTAATCAACTCATATTTTTACTCACTCTTTTCCCCGTTGGATTTCTTGTTGGATTGAGACAAATTTCATTTCTAAGGAAAGCATTCAAAGATTTATAAATATGAAGAAAAGTATCAGTGCAGAAATTGCAAGCATTAACGCCTGATGCTATAGCTCAGGTCTGCTAGTGCCAAGTGAATAAGATCTCTTCTCGGAATCATCATCATCGGGGGATGGGTTGTGACTGCATTGGTTTTTTCATCTTGTGTAACATGAATTTGAGGCTGTTTCTCTTAAAAGTTCTCTATGATGTTATCCAAAGACTATGTCCAAAAGAAGACGTCCTTTGGCAGGTAGCTAACCGTCTTGTGCATAGCCGTAATCTATTAAACCAGTAATAAAAGTATGTCGTAGCATATGTGTATGACATTGTTTATTGGAACATATTCAAATTATTTACCGCTTAAAATGTCGGACATACTCTGTTTTTTCGAAAACTGTTGAAGATGAGAACATTTTTTTCATGTTCCAGAAATGGGTTTTAAAGAAGTACAAATCTTTCTAAATAGAAAATTCATCTGATAATTAAAAGTTTGAAACAGTTGTGCCGAATCTTTTTCCCTCATGCACTCCTTTCACCATCATTGGTAGACGGTCCTTACCCCTTCCTTTCGCAAACTGGAAAAATTGGTATACATTTATGTACATTTAGATTATTTTTTAATGTGTTTTATAAATTAAACAAGAAAAATATAGAAAATGTTCATAAGTATCGAAACTTGATTAAAAGTTTTTATATTAATAAACTATTTCGTGGGTAAGTAAAAGACTGACCGTATCCTCCCCCAAGGGAAAATTCTCCCCTGGTTGAAGAGAACTCCTGGCGTAAAAGTTCGTATTTTCCGGAAACTGTTAAGTTAGTGTGAATTGGAGAATCGATTTTATAAGGTATTTCTCCTGCCTTCTTCGCATGCCTTCGCGGTGTAGTGGTCAACACACTTGACGCGTAACCGAGAGGTCTGAGGTTCGATTCCCGGCGAAGCCTATCCTAATCCCAGAAAAAAAAAAAAAAAAAAAAAAAAAAAAAAAAAAAAAAAAAAAAAACAGCTAATGACTCTACAACTGGCGCTCGAACTGAAAAAGTTGGTGGATGATTATTCTCCATCACCAAGATTTGCGATTGGGTCCCCCAAACCCCAGTCGCCCTTAAAAAGGGGGGGTATATAACGCATTTCTCCCGCCTTCTTCACATGCCTTCGTGGTGTAGTGGCCAGCACACTCGAAGCGTAACGGAAAGTTCCCAGGTTCAATTCCCGGCGGAGGCGTTGCTCATTTTTCATGTCTTCTGCTTCGAAATAACCTAATGTCTCTACAACTTGTCTCAGTTGAAATGAAAAAAACTGTTCGAAGAAGTTGTTTCTGTTAGAAATGAAAGACGTTTCCGAGACCGCTGATTAATTTTTTTAATCCGATGTTATTAAAATGGTGTTTCCTGAAATTCTTTTATTGTCATGTCGTAAAATAAAAGGTTCATTGAAAATAGTAACAAAAATCGTGAATTAAAATTATAAAATATTGTAGATAATTTGACGAATGAAAGGGTATTTAACCAACCAACTTTTTGCTATACAACTTCTGTACTAAATTGTTTTGTAATTGTTCAGTGCAATATGACAAAGTTAAGAGTTGAGTATGAGTTAAGAGTTGAGTCCATTTATAAGAGTTGAGTATGGGGAATGTGTATGCAGTATCTTGGGAATGTATACGAGAATGCGGATGCATACGCTAATAAAGCGGGAGCAGCCCGCTCAACTAGCATGCTTGCCAGCAGGAAAATTGCTGAACACTGGTAGTTAGGTCGAACTTCCGAATCCCTGGGAGCGCGTGGGTGTTTTCGTGATTGCCGGCATGTGCAGTATATTGGATGCATAAGGGAAATGAGCGGGCGCAGCCCGCTAACCGCCGGGTTTGCACCATAGAAAATCTTAGCGCATGGGGAATGTGTATGCAGTATCTTGTGGATGTATACGTGAATCTGGATGCATACGAGAATGTGGATGCATACGCTAATAAAGCGGACGCAGCCCGCTCAACTGGCATGCTTGCCACCTAGAAAATCTTAAACACTGGTAGTTCTGTCCAACTTTTTAATCAGGGCGAACAAGCGGGCTTGCCCGCTAGTGTATTTCTTAATATCTGTATTAATTGGTAATCTTGCGTTGTTTTGGTAAACTCATTATGGATACGATCCCTCGAACGGAATTGTTCCGTAAATTCAAGGCTAGGTTTGTTACTCGTCGTGGAGTTGCGAAATTAGTCCACTGTTCCAGTGAAATTTTTGAAGACTTTTTTTTGTTGGCTTTGCTTTTTCTCACTCTTGCGAAAGTCACGTTCTTGGGTATGCTGTGAAGTGTGCGCAGTGTCTGGAAAAAAGGGTAACATTTCATTTTTCAGCAACAGATGATTTATGATATTTTATATTCCGTAATAAGTTTGACTGATCGATTCGTCAGTCGGCGAACAAGGATTCCACTGTTAATGTGGTCTCAACTGTTTGAAGCAGAAGTTTCTTTAGAAAGATGTGTTTGGAGCTGGATCTGTTGGTTATTGTTTATCAACCTTCTGAGGAGCTGGATCTGTTGGTTATTGTTTATCAACCTTCTGAGGAGCTGGATCTGTTGGTTATTGTTTATCAACCTTCTGAAACTTAATTTTTATCAACTTAATAAAATGTTATAATGTAAGAATATGCCAAAGAATAATTTTCCTCGTATGTCTTCAATATTTTTTACTTGCTTTTACGAAGTGAAGGAAGTATTGCAATCACGAAAAATTCCGGTTACCATATTTCAAAGAAAATATCCATTTTGACGGCTATCGAATGCAATTTAACGATGTTTTTGAGTGATATCTGTACGTAAGGACAGAATAAAGGACTCTTTTCCCCAAAATGAATTATAAAACTGATTTAAAATGGATTCAGAAGAGATTTTTTTTTCGTGGCGTCTGTAGGTATGTATCTCGCAAAACTCAAAAACGATAGCCTCACAACGTTGAAATTTGGTATATAGGACTACTACAGCATGTAGTTGTGCACCTCCCTTTTGGTGGTAATAATCGGCCGCAATATACATATACACCCATTCCGTTACTCGGCACCGTGAGCTGTTTTTTTTTATTCGTATATGTTGGCGAATTGTGCCTTTTTTGCTTTAGAAATGATTGAATTATGTTGTTCCTATCTTCCGATTAAAGTTTCTATGCCTTTAATTAACTTCCACGCAATAGTTGTAAAACAATTTAAAAGTTGTGTTAAGGGTGGCAAAGCCTAATTTTTTTTTTACCATAGCACCCATATTTGTTTACGTTTGAAACTTAACAGAATAGTGGATTTGTTGCCAATCTAGATAAAATAAGGTTCGCAACAACAAAGATAACGTCTTTTATTATTGCGAATTAAATTATGCTTAATCCATTCTGGAATTATCATTTAAGCTATTAAATTATCCTATATATTGACTCAGCATAGCGTCCACAACAGATTAAGTCAGTTTCTATGCGTTCAATGCGTTTTTGCCGAATGAGATGAAAAGTAAATTTCAGTTTTGTGCACCGAAAAAATCTGCTTTCTTACCCGCTGGCCGAATTACTTGTTTTTACCATAGCAGCCATATTTGTTTACATCTGAAACTTAGCAAAATAGTGAATTAATTCTTTCTGTACCTTCAGTGTCTTTTTGCTGAGTGGGACCAAAAGGAAACTTTTAGTTTTCTGCACCGAAAAATATGGATTCTTCCTGCTGGCCGAATTGCTTTTTTTTTGCATGGAAACTGAATTTTAATTTTAAAAATTGCTTTCTAATTGTTTTAACTGTATTTTTTGTTTTTATATTTTTCTATATCTTTCAATTTTTAATGAAAATATTTCGAGTTTTTATGTATTTTTGCCCAGCCGCGAAGTGAGAACTGAATTAATGGAATAAGAGATATATATATCTAATGAAATTCGAGGAAATAAGTTTAAATGAAATGTAGGAAAAAATGCGTTTAATTTAATATTCCGTACAACGAAGTAATGTGGTACATCGTTGTACGGAAGTTTGTATGAGGTTTTTTTAACGTAGGCTTAACGTTTCTCTATGCTGATGTGTGGAAAGGAAAAATGATGACACTTCAGCGTATTACGGAAACGCTTAGATTTCTGCAACTGCAAAACATAAGAGTTGGTTTATGTTTCATTTCAGAAACGAAGATGTGCACTACAAAATACAAAAAGAATTTTTAATTACGGTTC
>KK120421.1:248379-283586 GCA_000611955.2 Stegodyphus mimosarum | reverse complement strand
GGTACAGCAACAGCTCAATGACAAAGTTCGCGAAAAATCACAGGAATTTAGAAGACGTCATACTCTGTGCGTATGCACAGTTAGTGGCAGTGCATCTCCACTCCCGCGCATTCTCGTCTGGTGGGCGGCTGCGGCTCAGTTGCTTGTTGGATGCTGTCGTGAATGTTCTGCAGTTCGTGAATTTTTTTTCTCTGAAGTTAATAAAATTTTAAAATGAGACAGAAACGGAGAAGAGAGTAAGCAGCTGTTCAGATAAATGAAGAAAAGAAAGAGCGAGCAAAAATAAATTGCGGAAAGAAGGAAGAAAACGTAACTATGAAAAGCAAAAGAATTTCGACATCACATATTCAAATAAATGAGTGAACCCCAACTTCACCTTGTTTGTCCATCGACGAAGAGTTCGCTACAGGTACGGACGTACTGATTATGATGGTGAGAAATTTTAATGTTGACAAGAAAATAAGTAGAAAAGGACATCTGGCAATTCGTTCGTTCTGGCAACTGGATCTTACATTTACACGAAATATTACTACTACACAGTTATTGAATTATGCTTATTTCTTGTATCATCGTCATATATTGCATAAAATAGTTGTGTAGAATTGCATCTACATTGCATAGAATAGAAATTGTGTACAAACGTGAAAAAATATTATTTACATTATGTAACAAATTATTTTTGGGGAGTCGGAAACCCCGAATCACAAAAGGAACAATAAGTCTCTACATTAAAGCCCAGCTGCCGTTTGAAGTAGACAGCCTACCATATTTTTTTAATTAAATTAGCGTTTAAATCTTAACGTAATCATTTAGTATTAAGAGTTCATTTTTAAATATGTGATTGTATCGTCTGAATCTTAAAAACGTTTAGCGTATTAATTCTCAAACTAGTTCGTTAATCGTGACTGTTAAGCTAAAAATTATTTTAGGCATTGAAACAGAGTACGAAGATTAGATAGAAAAATTTTAAAGTTAGACATTTTCAACGTTTTTGAAACTTTAATGATAACTTTTCGAGGCGTCAGATTCCAATCTCAAATTTTCAGATTGTATTTATTGAATCCCCCCCTCTCAATAATGCAATACAATCGAACTTCGACAAGTCAAAGCTGAAAGTATCGGGAAAAAATATCGACTAGCCCAAAATTCGATTGTATCAAATTACAGCGAAGTACGAGAAGGTTATTTGTGTTAGGCGAGGGATGCTTTTGAGAGAACTTTTCAAAGCAAATTGACTCTCATTCACGTTGCTTGTCGGAAAAGTCTTGAACTCCCGGTCAGCCAGCTCATTCGCCGGGATGTGATCAAAAGTTCGACTTGTACATTTTTGTATTGAACTTACCAAAGTCCTGTATGTAATTTATTTTCGACTTTTTCAACATGTACAGAGAAAGGGAGAGGAATTGTCATACCGAAAATTCTTGAATGGGAATTCACTTAAAAGTAATCTACAAAAGCCTCTGAAAATTGGTACATCATTAACTGGGTTCGTAAAAATGCGAATCTGTTATATTTGGAAAACTAATCCAATTGAAATTCATTTTCGTAGCCGAATGGATATTTTTATTTTGAATCCCTACTCAATATTCAAATATTTACCAATTTTATTCTTACAGACCTGAATTTTAAATAATCCTAATGGGATCGATATGCTTTCGTAACCCATGCCTAGAGGTTTTAAAAGCTAGGTATTGCTTTCATAGATAATTTCATGCTTCCTTTCAAGAATGCATGTGCGCGTTGAACAGCTATTGCGGCCAATTTTCGAAAACAAGAGCATTCGGTCAAGCTAACTTCTCCAATAATTGTATGCGTGAACTTAAACGTTTCTCTAAAATAGGACGCAGGCAGTTCCGTTTTGCTTCTATCAACGCAGCCGAAGAACTCTTCTTTCACCGCAATCGATGAACATTAGTGATCAGTGGAGCATCCGTATGATGTCTTGCATCCATCCTGTACGCGTCTGGAGTACCTATTGTTTGCTGTTTGCCGTATTTAGGCTGTCGGCCTTCATCACCCACTCCCTGTGCTCGGCGGTGTAGTTGTCAATTATTTTAGACTTCGGTTCACTTCAACCTCAATTTTAAATTGCTTCTTGATGAACTACTGTACGTGATCCTTAGCGACTGAAACACAGGTGTCTGCCAACAGTTCCTCTGGTAGTACTCGGAAAGAAGCGTGTGATTAACTTAGAAATTGGTGTTACCCGAGTTGATTAATAACGTTTAAAAAGAAAATCGTTATTGTTTTCATTATGCTAATCGCGATCGATCACAATAGGATAATGCCATGCACGTGCGTATAACACCTTTCATTTATTTATCTTCCAAAATCGTAATACTTTGCGTATTAATGTAAGAATGTTAATCGTTTGAAAACAGAGCGCATTCTTAATGTTCCGATAATTTTCGACGGCAAGGTTTATGAACATTTATAACATTAGTGTAATTAATAAAAAGTGTTTTCGGCGTCAAATATTTTGTGCTTCATGTACAGAATTTCTGAAATTTACCTATATATTTTCATCTGCATTAAAAAAAATTTCTCTCCCTTTATAAAAATTGTAATTGGGGGAAAAAATAACATCTGCGAGTAATTTTATTATTCGGTCTCTTTATTGTCAACGACTGAATTCATAGAATTTCAAACTTTGCCGATTTTCACGTAATAAGTGTTAAAGTATGCATTTCTTATTTCTAGGAAAAAAATTGAGCTTTAAGATACATTCTGCTCAAGCAGATATATTTATCCACGTATTCATTTACCTGTAATAGTAGTTAACGATGACGCTTAATACAAAATGACCTTTTGAAAAATTTTTATTGGCATGAAATTCAAGAATATGGGTGAACTTTGTGGGATATCTTTCCACTACTGCTGTGTTGTAATTACTGCATAGCTATCGTTTACGCGCAGCTGTGCGCCAGACAATTTTTAACTTGTAATTTGTAACCAGTTCGCCACCGGTTAATTATTTTGCAGGGGCAACCCAATTTCGTGCTTTTCTTCCCTCAGGTTTTATCGTGCCCCTTTATCAGTTTTGTTGTGTTTTTGTTTTCCATTCCCGATTAAACTTGTTTTCCGAGCTTTCCTTAGATTCCTCACAAGGCCGACTAACCTTCGATAAGCGGCCTTTTTACATCGTGTTCCTTATCGAAGGCGATAAATTTTATATCACTCTGTCGGTCGAGTTGTACCCGTTATAGCCCTGCTCCGTTGATTGGGGTCGCTAAGTTCGGTTACGAGGCAGTTACGGGTGGATTTTTATTCTTTCTCTCTGCCTTGTTGGTCTTAATTTAGAATCGTTTAACCAATTTGCTTAGCTTCCTGGAAGGTGGGTTTAGCATCGCTGTGTGATACTGCTTAATGCATGACTGAAATTTCATAACTTGCCGTATTGTTTCAGTGTACTGTAAAAGTGTTCGGTATAAAAGATCCCAACCTAATTTCTTTTGCAAGACAATAAGGACCAAAGAGTATCGAATATTTTAATCAGCGTATTTCGACCAGTAGCATCAAAATATTGATACTCGTAGATAATTTTACGCATGATTCTTTAATTCATTATTCTTACAACTCATCACTTTCCATCAAGACACCTTTAGTAAAATGAAATTATTAACAGTACTGAGGTAAGGAATCTATGCATTTTGTTCAAAATATGCAATCAAGGATTACTATACTAGATTCACCTTGTTTATTTTTTGCGCTTCTGGTTAGGAAATGAAAGCGGTTGTAATTGTTGAATGATCTGCCCAAATCGAATTTCAGCTGATACTTTTCTAATCCCAGGTGAACGACCCAATGGCTTTAAAGCAGTTTGTTATAGCGATTGTTAATTGCAGTATACACTCGTGTGCAAAATTCAGAGAATTTACAAATTATGCTAATTTTACAAAAAGTATTGAATCAACTATGTGGCCAAAAAATTATGCAGATACTCAGAGTCAAATACATAAGCGTACACACGTGAGTGTCTGTGGAGCTGTGACTGTGCAGGAGTTGAGTGCTTGTACTCCTTCACGGCATTCGCCGTGTGTCTCGTAAGAGTTGCGTAATTTTTTTAAAGTATCAGTTAAAATGAGTAGCCACGAACGTGTTGATGATAGAATGAGATGGAGAATAGTCGGTAAATTGGCCAATCACAAGTTAAGGTGGCTACAAAGCACTGTTTAACCCAGATTGTCGTTTGCAATTTGTGAAAACAGTTTCAGGAAACTGGATCCATATGGAGAACACGTGGACAGATCCGCAATGATGAATGAGGATCGTTATTTGGCACTTTCAACTCGACGGCACAGGACTGCTATGGGTACATTATTCTTAATATGAGCTGTAGGCGGTCACTGGAACCCGAATTTCATTGTGTACAGTTTCTCGAAGGCTTCATGATTTAGGGCTGTATGCCAGAAGACCAGCTGTTTCCGTCCCGCTTAGCATGATGCAGACATCATGCGCCTTAGATCGGACTTCAGTGGAGCACCATGCTTTATATAGATCAGTCGAGATTCAGCCTGGATGCTGATTCTCGACCTACCTGTATCTGGAGAAAGCCTAGAATATGATACCATCCCTCCATACTCGGGGAAAAAGGAGCATTACAGTAGTGAATGTGTAATGATTTCGACTGCCATTATGTTGGACAGCCACACATCCCAGCACATGTTTGACAAATGCTATGAGGTTTAGAGAGGAGATCTTAGAGCCCTATGTTTGACTTTTCAGGGACGCAGTTGGCCCTGGGTTCCTGTTAATAGACGACAATGCTCTTCCACATAGGGTTCAACTGGTCGACGATTACTTGGAAAGTGAGGATATTCGACGCATGAATTGGCCAGCCAGATCTCCTGACCTTAATCCTGTAGAGCATGTTTGGGACGCTCTTTTGAGAGTAATTTCATCGCGCCGTTAGTTAATTTTGTAATTCTTCGCTGAACAGCTCGATTATCTGAAGTTTTGCGTTATTCGATACGGGCCCTGTATTTTGTTTTTCGCAAAATATATAGAAAGCGCAGAAAATCTACGTGGGATTTCTCATGCAGACCGTATCAGTTGAAACAACCAACACTTTTGCATGTCGAATAACTGGGAAACACACCTGTCCACTTTGCAGATACGACGACGGTGCTTTGTGGTAAAGAGGAATAGTTGTAAAACAAAGAACGGTCGCATTTTAAAGTAATATGTGTTACAATATTTTTTTTGTGTGTGTGTATCTCTTATTAAAATATCATTCATTTAAGTTCTTGGCGAAATTTTTGACTGCTTTATTGAAACACCATCGCTAATGGCTGTAAAGTTTTCCTCGTTTTGAATACAGCTTCGCATACTTCTAACTCCTAATATTACTACTGAAATCTGAAGAGGAATTAGCGTAGTACAAAATCTTGTGGATAGTTATTATTTCAGATTTAAAATACCGAGTAGAAATGAGTGTTTCTTCTTTTAACCTTAGAGAACTCATTTCCAATGACGATTAATATACCACTGCCAGAAATTATCCATTTCATTTGACATCGGTTATAACGCTCCTAAAATAAAACCTTTTTTCATTCGTTTGATTCGTGTCTCAAAGGCATCGTTGTGGCAGCTGTCTATCCCCATGGTAAAAAGAAATAAACATTGCGTGCCATGTGACTCTAAAATAGGGTCAGATAGGTTTTGGCCTTGGTAAATGGCACGCACTTTCCCTAAAACTGGCCTTTGAGTTGGGTTTGTATTCTCCCTCCCTTGGTTTTTTTATTACTAGTTGCAATGAGCGATGCCTGCTTAATTTGTTGTTCCGTAAGAGTACATATTCATTTTGTGATTTGTATTAAAACTGTCAAAATATATTTTTAATTTCCCGTTTTCTAATTAAACCTTGTAAATTTCTCCTCCCACAAAAATTGCGCAGTACTTTTACCATTTTGTTTTGCTCTGCAGAAATTAGATACGGCATCAAGAGTATTGGAATAAACAGTAGCGAAAAAAAATTACAGTACCATTTTAGCTTGGTACCAAAACTAAAGACAGTAACAGTATTACTCTCATCAGTTTTATCCGTTTTAGATGCCGTGTCCTTTGCAGTGGATAGGATTTTCAGAAGCTAGAACATATTTCAATTACTAATTATGTTTCTGAAACTGGTTGTTTATCTCGGTGGAGATCTGAGAGATATCTGTATTTTATGATACTGTTACGTGCACACGCGTTAGTAATGCATTGAATGCACACGCAGCCGACGATAGTTTGATAAAAAATTTTTTTCCAAAAGAAACACTTTACAGTTCTGGAACGTTTCACAAGTACACGTGCAGCTATTCTCAGTATGACAGCACAAACGGTACTTACGAGTTAAACTGCTAAGAACGTTAAACTCAAGGCAATATACAAAACTTCAGTCCGTAAACTCGCTGATCTCTCAGCGCTCTGAATACTCTTACTCAAACCTGAACTAAACTGATGCTCTCTGCTGTTTTCCCCCGTCCTCCGAGAAATTTTCCAGTATCTTCGATTTTTCGAAATTGCTGGAAGACATGTATACCACGGGAAAAAAAGGGGGGGCAGTTCTATATCTCGCACTCTGCTGGGCCGATTGACGAAATTCAAATTGCGTTTTTCATGTCTCCAAAGCGCGACTTAACATGTATATTAGATTTATATATAGCCATATTTTGACACAAAATCGGACTTTTTCTGAAATGGCATGCCAATTCTTTTTCATATTTCGATTCTACGACTCAAATTATGCCTGAATATTAAATTTTCTAAAATTTGGTGCGAAATTTGCGAAGAAATTCAAAAATTTATCTTGGCGCTTTTTTTTTTATTTTTTCAGTTTGCGCCAAGAATAATTTACTTGGAGAACTTCTTAATATATGGCAACGTATTTTCCTTTCCCTTTTTACGTTGTGCTTGAGTGCAAAAAAAGTCGCATTTCTCAAATAATTTTGATTTCAAATAATTGAATCATTTTTAAATAATTTTAACAAAACATCAAAGTGCCTAAACCACATTTGATGTTATTATCGATTAAAAAAAATATAAGAAATTTCAAAACGCGCCAATATATATAAATTCACGTGTATCTTCGGAAATTTTGAATTAAAAAACTCTTCTGCAGGTATGCTTAGAAATACATCTACTTTAAGATGACGGTAAAAATTTGATAGATTATAATTCAAAATGTTTTTCGAAAACTTTTAAAAATGGTTTAAAAATACAAATTTTTAAAATAAATCACGAAAAATAGGGGAATTTTATTTGGAATTAACCTAAATTTCGAAATATGAAAGGAAGAATCAAATAAGCTTAACAAAAAAAGAGAGATTAATAAATACATAGCAAATTCAATTAACATTGGGGAGCTAAAATTTTGAGAGCTAATTTTTTAAAAATCCACTGGTGTGATTTTTACAAAACTTGGCAATTTGGCAAAATTTGAGTCTTAGAATCAAAATATGGAAAGTTATAAAGGTATTCACAGAATCAATTGGTAACCAACGTTTACTGTCGGAATGAAGTTTTGGAGAATTTAATTTGAGAACTGAAATTAGTCTTTCAAGTTTCATTGTTATTTTCATCTAAATCTTTAAAATGCATTTACCGTGATAGTTACATAAAACAATTAAAAAATTGCTGTTAAGATCTTGTCAAAAAAAATTTAAACCTTTAATTTCATATCATCAAATAAATTTAATTACATTACATAATGTATAATTTTGAATCTTAGTGTTTTTTCTTTCGGGGGGGGGTGACATTTTCTGAACCAGGTATATCTTACCGAGTCGTATCCAAAAATTTCAATACAAGTTCTGTCATAATTGGTGCTAAATTTCTCTGAGTATATATATATATATATATATATATATATATATATATGTGTGTGTAACCTTGACTACATCATTCTGTCCTGAAAATAAGTTTCTCGCGCACACCTCTGAGTTTTTCTCACTTTATGACGTTTCGTTACATCTGCTCATGTTTTGGCATCTGTTGTATCCAAGCGACAGTGTTCTGAAGTTGATGCTGAGAATCGCGTTCTTTCTGGCAACTACGGAGTCCGAAATGCTGATGTTTCCTCTGGCACCCATCACTCTAGAAACAGAATTTGTCGACAAGATTCTGGCTTCTGTTGTATCTGAGCGACAATTTTATGGTACGCAATACCCGAGATTCACGTACACTTCTGGCAACCGTCGTGTCCAAAACGTGAACGTTTCTTTTGGCACCTACCACATCTGGAGAGACCGTCTGACGACATAGTGTCGGACCATTCTGTTTAGTGCAGATGGTGTTAGATTCCTTTCGTTGTAATAGCTTAATAACCATGTAAATTCTGTTATATATAGTGTATGCGAAGTTGAATGTCTCTGTGAAAAATGTCAGAGTACGCAATTATTGTCTTACCAACGTAAATTGTGCATAGTTTAATTGTATCATTAACTTTTGGTGATTGTGTTAAGCAGACTTCTCGTGTCGTTCTAAAATTTGTTTCCATGCGCCGGATTAAAATTTCGATTCGAAGTCAATTTTAATATAAAGAAAAAGGAAAGATAAGTTTTATTTTTAACACTCAAACTGCAAAAAAAGATTTCAGATCTAAGTCATCGATGTCATCTCGGCTGATTAAATTTGAGGCATAAATATCATCAGGTGTAATTCTCTATCATTTGGTAACGTAGGGGGAAGTCTTTACAGCATTTATTGGATAGTAATAGTTCTACTAAGATTTCTACAATGTTATGGAGGTATATATATATATTTTAATAACTAAGGGCACATGAAGAGCTATTTTCTTGCCTGCAGCATTACTAACTGGAACCATCATCACATAGAGCATTCCGCCGTAGATTTGTATGTTCATCAACTATATGCAAACTTTTCAAAAGTAACCGACAAATTGGATTTGAAATTTCGGTTTTGTTATCATAGTGGTTTTGTTGCTCAATTTTCATCTTCCTGTAGTCTGTTAAGTTAGCTTCTGAACGTCAGAAATTCCCTAACAGATTCAGAAGTTCCGTAAAATTCTGTAGAAATAGCGAAGAGTCCTCCGCCACATTAGATGAATTCAACTTGGTATTTCTCCCACCTTCTTCGCATGCCTTCGTGGTGTAGTGGTCTGCATGCTCGACGCGTAACCGACAGGTCCGTGGTTCGATTCTCGGCGAAGGCATTGCTCATTTTTCATGTCTGATGCTTCCAAAAATACCTAATGTCTCTACAAACGTTTTTCAATAAGATGGATTTCATTTCTTAGTTTGGTTTACTTCGTTATGTTTCGTTACGTTTCTTAGTTTGGTTTACTTCGTTTGGTATACTTTCAATCGCAAAGCACTCGGGGGCTATCTGCCCAAAAGGAGGGATGTCTTCGTGGAGGACTTTCTAAGGGAAACTTGTTCGTATAGACGTTACGCATTTGATTGTATTTTTTCCCAGGTTAGATGCGTTATTCGTAACATTCTAGATCTCGGATTTTTATGAACGAAAGTACAATATGGTTTTGAGAGTCTTGTCGTTTGCCAATAAATCCTTTCCCAAATGAATCAGATTTTTGGACTTTCGCGTATTATCTTTCGTAATTATTATCGTATGGCTTAACTTCATAGCTTTAATTTTATACGCTTTTCATTTATGCCCTTAACTTAAATCATTGGCAGGACGTTTAATTATTGTAATCATGTCTTGAATGATATTAGGCTTTCTATGCTCGACCATTTGAAAAAATTATCTTTTGTTGTATTAGAGCGTGTGCCTTTTTATCCCGATAATATATCATCTTCATGGATACTTGCGAGCTACCGTATTCCTTTTCCACATCTCCAGAATGTTGCAACTGTGTTCTAAATATTTCAGACATTTTTTCGGTTTTGTTTATTTGCATTGCAAGACTCGTGGTTTTGGAATTTGATGGGTCTTATCCAAAATCATCATTGCTTTGGTGTTTTTTTAATCCAATTTTAGCTCTTTAATTTTTTAAGTCTCGTTATTTCTCTCTAATATAAATAATAAATTTAAAAGATGCAAATTATTTTCACTGAATGACTTGTTTCATTTTCGAATGCAGTTCTTCAACAGTTCTTTACTGAATACAGATGGCTGTTTTTAAACTTTTCAGTGTCCAATGGAATATTATCTGAGACATCTAGTTAGTGCATCGAAAATGCTTATGTGCAGCATAACTTGTAACATCATTAGAAATCCGTATGTGATTTACGAATCTTGTATAGTAATTGTTAGATCTGAATGATATTATGCTGGATTTTTTCCAAATCGCCACAATAATTGCGAAACTAGAATAATCAAAACTGTATTGAAATCATCTTTAAATTTTTTAATCGGTTTCCTGTTACTGTTTTCTTCATTGAGAAACCATAAATATATGGATGGTAAAAATTTGATCTTACGGTAAATCGTCGCAGAAAATTGAGAATTGTAATAAAATAGTGTAAATGTGAAATTAACATACAAAACAGAAAAGTACGGTGTTCGTTATGGCATTCTTTGAGTGTTATAGAAAGCTCACTCAAGAGCAACTGATCAAATAGCGATGTTCCTGTGGTCTTTTACCTTATCTTTAATTTGAACTGTTTAAACTGTATGCAGCTCATCACTAGGAGCAACCTTTCAAATCGAAAAGCGAAGAATTGCACTTAAAAAAATTCTGAAATTCCTTTCAGAACAAATGAAACCCACAGCGATTCTAAACATAATCCACTAAAATTCTGCTATTTTTAACTCCATTAAAATTGCATCCATTCTAACGATAATCCTTTCGTGCTTAATCATCAGGGGAGGTGACTGTCTTTGAAAAGACGCTTCATTCCGGATATTTATATTTATGTCCGTTGTGTTGTGACGAGACTCTTGGTAAACATTGCAGCAAATGAAAATAACCGTTCTTAAGAGCAGATATATTTAATTAGATTTTAAGCTCCACATTCACAAAACATAATAACACACGGACATAACAAAAGAAACAAAATTACACTAAAGAAGACATGACTGATCGCTACGACTACTTCATTATAACCGCGTTCCCAGAGGATCATGGGAGTGGCGCTAGTTGGCTAAAAATGTAGCGCCCTCTAAGTGCGTCAAAAGAGAAGGTATTAGTAAATATACCCATTACATATTTTTAAAAAAGTTTTATTTTTTATTTTATTTATTTATTTATGGATTGTTTTAGCCTCTTTTATTCAAATCTTTCTAGAAATTTTTAACATATGCTGCTCTAACTTACTACACCTGCCAGCGATCCAGTAAATAATATTTTTGAATTAGTAGCTCGTCTTACTTTCGTTCTCGGAGCTGCATACAGATTTTATAGTTTGCTTTCGTAATGTAAATAAAAAATATGTTCTGTAGGCTGCTTCATAAGAGCATCTTCTGTAACATCCCTTGTCCGCTTTGCCATAATCAACTAATCGAACAGCATAAGAACTGGTGCTAGCTTTGAGATTCCTAATTTCGAGATAAGTTAGATCATTTCGGTGTACTTGCTTTGTAAATGATCATTTCAGTGTTAATTTACTCAGTTTGCTGAGAAGGATACTCTTTAATGACTTCCAAGATATTTTGGGACTGCTAATAAAATCTCGTTAGTTGGAATTAAAAAGTTTCGAATTCAGTAGACTTATAACGTATTTCTCCCGTCTTCTTAGCGTGCCTTCGTGGTGTAATGGTCAGTACACACGACGCGTATTCGAGAGGTCCATGTTTCGAGTCCTGGCGAGGGCATTGCGTATTCTTCCCATCTCTTGCGATAAAGTATTCTAATCATTACAGTGGCGCCCGAACTAAAAAAGATGGTGGATGATGATTCTTTACGACCAGGATTTAGCGATTGGTTCCTGTAATCCCCAGTCGCCCTTTAAAAAGGGGGTTATGTAAGGTATTTCTTTCGCCTTCTTGCTTGCCTTCGTGGTGTAGTGGTCAGCACGCTTGGCGTGTATTCGAGAGGTCCGTGGTTGGAGTTCAGGCGAGAGCATTGCTCATTTTTCATCACAACACTGCTTTCAAAAAATCGTAATGTCTCTGCAGACTGTCGTGGACACGCTCTTGCCATGAAGAGACTAATACTCTTAAAACTTAGAAATTGACGAATGTGTGCTTCAAAATATTTATCTCCAAGTAGGCAATTATTTAGTGATATGATACATTAGAGCTGTTGTCTCATTTTCTTTTAATTTTGAATTCTTGTTTATTTCATTTACTCAAATTACATAGACAGAAATCCCAAATTACAAGGTCTGTGGGAAATTATTTCCTAGTTATAAGTTGGCTAATGACAACTGAATGATAGCATGTTAAAATAACCAAACTGTTGATTTACTGCCAAGCCATAATTTCATGTATGACTTTTTTTAGCATGTAATGAATTTTTCAATTGTGTAATTATTCTCGTGTTTTCCTTGGTTGGAAAACTGAGGAGATTCAAAAGCCTTTAATAAAGAGAATAACTAGACTGTGTTGTGAAATCATGGCTTGCGGAAGGATAGATTGTGAGGGAGGGAAGAAATACCGACCTAAATCGGAGAAGAACTCGTCATCCGAAAGCGTGATCTTCATACCAATCGCGTAACTGAGTAGCGATATTTGACAGCAGACCTGTTATTTCCCTATCCAACAAAGTGTCATCCCCCTCCTCCTTAATGCAATTCGTAGAACCTCTGATGACGAATCGGCCGAGTCTGAACAGAGCCTTTGGTGTGCGAAAGGTGGCAGAATGAATGGTGCAAGAATGTGACATTCGCGAACTGTTTTAAAGTTTTCGATTCCTTTTTACTCTGAATGTCACCTTCTCTCCTGTTCTCTGTGTGCCAGTTGGGAAGCCAGCCAAGAGGAAGATGCATCCCGTTTCGACTTTTGGAGAGAAAACGTGCCACTGTAACCTAATACTGGTTTTTTGTTTTGTCATTCTGCTCTGTTTGGGTGCTCATTTCTTTTCCCAACTATACCTTGGAAGTTGTTTTCGAATACAAAATGACTTGAGATTTTTTCCTCAAACACAATTCTTTTTGTGCTGTCGCCAGTTCTTAGAAAGTTGATTCCAAACCTTTTATTTTATTTTTTTGCCAAATGCCCGAAATCGAGTGGCCTTCAAGGATGTCACCTGAATGAAGTGGCGCTTTAACAGGCTGTTTTTCGTTGCATTTTCATAAACATTCCTCTAACTACACATGTAAGAAACTACGTGGAAACTTATTTTTCCTAATATGAATATCGAGTTTATTTGACACTGTTCTATATTTTAGTCGTTAAAAACGGCCAGATTGCCATGAATTTTAAGATGCTGTTAACAAATCGCCGTCAGTTTCGAGATACCTTTAGAAGACTGCTGTCAGTCTCCAGGTGTCATTTCAGACAGTATTGGTAATTAAAAGAGGGTAAAATCACATACTTTTGGGCCCTTCGTTGGGTCCTAGTCAAAACGTGATGATTTGTGTACGTACGTAGTCCTTTCTGGATGTAGGCATTTAAAATCACCGTTTAAAAGTCTTTTGAGAGTTTGGTCTAGTTGAACAGGTGTATTGGACATTCAGTTTCTATTTGCTGGGGGTTCCTGTCGGGTGAAATTGGGATGGAACAAACCTTTGAAGTTGCTGTTTAGCAGTTTCTTGTATATTAAGTATTCCATTTCACTCGAATTATCATTGCCATTAACCTTGATGATAACATATTGATCTCTATCATAACATTGCTTTGTGAGCGTATACTGAATTCTGAAGAGAAATTTAATAAATTATTCAAAAAAATAATTATCAGTCTTCAGATATCATATCCGCATCGCTGTCTATTTCAATATATCATTGTCGGCTCGGATGTTATTGGTACTTAGCGGAGGTTATTGCATACGCTGATGAGATTTTCTTTAAATTCGCGTTGAGATATGAGCATTTAGGACGTGTGATGGTCCTTTTTGCACGAGGAGAGGCACTTGAAATTGCGATCCAAAAGTTTCTCCAAAGATAGGTTTAGGGGGAAAGGTGTATCTCCTCGAATTTCATCTGTGGGATGACATCGGTTGACACAGAGATGGAGCATAGGCAGCTAGACTTCTTTGAATAATCCAGTCCACTTGACTTATCGTTATATAAATGGCATCAGTCTCAGGATATTTTTACCTTCATTTCTGAGGTACCTTTAATATTGACCTGTAGACTAATATCGCTTTGCTATCATATCTAGATATCTAATTAAAAATTAAATGAAAAATATCTTTCTTTGATGAATTGTAAGCTTGTGGATTGAAGGCATAACCTAGGATTTAATTTTCCCCCCCTCCAATGGCGGGCTCTTAGCCGACTTCGGCTTGGCCACTCCTAAGGCCAGAAGTGGTAGTCACTTTATTATGGAGGCTGCTAATAGGTGGGCCACCTATGCCTCCTATGAAGGGACGGACAGTTACAACCATGCCTTCTCCGGGATTCGAACCCAGGACCTTTGGTATCGCAGTCGGCTGCCCTAACCACTATACCGTCTGGGCGGCTGGGTTTAAATTGTTTTCTTGCCAAATTTTGCATGTAAGCATTTCGATAAATACAAGAAGTTTTACGAATTTTGTCTCTTGCTGTGAGGATATTTGAAACAGCCATTTACTTCACTACAGCGGTTGCTGTAGATAAGTAATTATAACAATTATTGTGTGAGGCATCTTAATTTTAGCACCAAAAGTCTGCATTCTCTGCAGTATTTCTGAATAATAAATTTAAAATCCGAATTGGATGAAAGGTTTATTTAAGCATTTAAAATTCAATTCCTTGCACAGATCCTAATGACTAGATAGCATCAGTTGTTTAGGATCTCGCAAAATTCTCTATTGTGTATTCTTTGTTGTTTACAACAATCCGCCTCCAGAAGCCGAATTAAGCATTCATCCGGATCACGTATCATCATTAAGCATTCATCGAGAATGGCCAGCTTTACAAAAATATTGGAATGTTTTGTTTATTCTTGCGAGCGACACAAAACGTCAATTTGTATTTGTATTGTGTACATAATCTCAGCCATTTTGTTTTGATCAATCATATCCGAGATGGAGGCTGCGGTGTAAAAATTGGTCTAGAAATCATGTTTGGGCCTCGAAAATATGCACGGTGGTTCGATGCAGTGGTGATTAAAGTCACGTGCCTCGTTAACCTTAGTTTTATTTGTCATCATTACTAATGATTACTAATCATTATGCCATCATTACTACTTTATTTTATGTCATAATTACTAAACCTACTTTACGTTAGGTAAATAAGTCTAACTAGGTCTGAACGATAGCTATTCACAGAAACTGTATAATGTATCATAAACCGTTAATAATATAATAATAATAAACATTATTTTCTTTTTCTCGAAGAAACTCAGTATATGGTGGTCATATTCTTCACTTACCAATAAATCATTGTTTATTGGCTTGCATGTTATCGAACATGCCGGTAAGGATAAGGCTGGAGCATGACATTTTGTCGCCTGGTATAATCTCTGCCGGTTCTAAATTCTGTTGCTGGATGCTGTCTGTGCGATTCCTGAATTCTGCTGTCCAGTGCCTCCCAGAATTCTAAAAGTTTTACCATCCCTAAATTTTGGTACTGGTTGCTTTTCTAAATTTAACTGCCACCCGGTGCAGCCTCAACGCGCCGGCGCTTTGGGTAAGAGTTTAGCATGTAGACTGCGCAAAAAAAAAAAAGGCGGGGGCAGTTTTATATCTCCCGTTCTACTGGGCCGATTGACGAAATTCAAATTGCGTTTTCCATGTCTCGAAAGTGGACTTAAGATATATATTAGATTTATATATAGCATTATTCTAACATAAGTATTTTGACACAAAATCTGACATTTTTCTGAAATAGCGTACCAATTTTTTTCCAAATTTCGATTCTATGAGTCAAATTATGTTTGGATATTAAAATTTGTAATTTTTGGTGAGGAATTTATGGAGGAATTTAAAACTTGTCTGGGCGGAGTTTTTTTTTCAGTTTGCGCCAAGAATAATTAATTCACTTGGCGAACTTCTTAATTTATAGCAATCTATTTTCTTTTCCTTTTTTTCATTGTCCACGAGCGGAAAAAGTCATCGTTCATACTTCAAATAATTTTAACAGAGTGCATAAACCACATTTTCGTTATTATCGCTTATAATAAATACGCCAAATTTCAAAACGCGCCAAAATGTAAATTCACGTATATTTTAAATTTTGAATAAAAAAAACTCTTAATTTTTTGCGGGTTTGCTTAGAAATACATCTATTTTAAGATGATGGTAAAAAATTTATAGGTTATAATTCAAAATGTTTTCTAAAATTTATAAAAATTATTTTAAAAAAGCAAATTTTTAAAATAAATCACGAAAAATGCGGGAATTTTATTTGGAATGAACCAAAATTTCGAAATATGAAAGGAAGAATCAAATAAGCTTAATAAAAAAAAGAGGTATTAATAAATATATACCAAATTAACATTGAGGAGCTAAGATTTTGAGAGCTAATTTTTTTAAAAATTAATCTTGCGATTTCAACAAAACTTGGCACTGTGGCATAATTCGAGTCGCAGAATCGAAATATGGAAAAAAAAATTGGCATGTCATTTCGAAAAAACTCTGATTTTGTTTCAAAACATCCGTATTAGAACTCTGCTATACATAAATCTAATACATATCCTAAGTCGCGCTTTCGAGACATGAAAAACGCAAGATGAATTGCGTCAATCGGCCTAGTAAAACGGGAGATAGAGAATCCCCCCCTCCGCAGTGTACATAAGAATCGAGATTAAATCATTTGTGTAACAAGATCATCTATATGTATAAAGAAGAAAGTGTGTTGGTTTGTCCTCTAATAACTCAGTCACAACTATAGCTATCGTTACCAAACTTTCTACAATTCTTTTTTGGGTCCTGGAAAAGGTCGACATCTACTTTTTTCCAATAAAATCAGAGATATTAATTAAAAACTCGGGAAAAAGATAATTTTCGCTCTCATTTTTCCGAGTGGCAACAGTCTCGCAAGCTGGAGATGAAAATCTGCTTTATTTCGAGAAGCGTTGCCACTGCTCGCTTTCAAATCGTAGAGTTTGTTAATAAAAAATTTCCAAGTTTTACGAAGAAATAAAAAATAGCATTTCCGAACATTAAATACATTATTCCTGATTCCAAAAATTCTTGGGAAGCCATTTCGACTGTTCCCATCTTCGTACGACTTTAATCAGCCGATATATATATATAAAGAAAATAAAAAAGAAAAAAAAGTTTCAGATTTTAAATTACGCCTAAAGGTTCTTCGCACCTAAACGATGAAATTCAATTCAAAAGCAATATCGCAAAATAATTTAAAAATTTCTTTAGAATTTCCGATACAGTTTCGCGCGCTGGAGATAAAAAGGTTTTTTCCTTCCCCGTAGAGTGTTGCCATTGCTCGCTTTTAGATCGTTTGAGTTTGTTCATAAAAAATTCGTTAAAGTTTTAAAAATATGAAATAGATAATAAAACAAATTCCAAATTTTAAATTTGGGCTTCCAGATGATATTCGGGTGGAAACGTACGTTATTCAAAATTGGAGGGCTCTAGGTACCATTGTTTTATCATATTTGGAGACGTATGCATACATATATGCAGGTTCTTCATTATTTAATTTCTTTAAATATAAAACAGGCTGCAATATTTTGTGGCAACAGTTTAAAAAGTGATTCAGACTTTTAATGTTTCTAACGCAGAATCGAAAAACGCAAACAATAGTCCTTCAGGGACAAAAAGCCCCTTTGGACTAAAAACTCTGAAAACGCTAATTTTCGCACTCATTTTTCCGAGTGGCAGCAGTTAGATATAAAAATGTTTATTTCGAAAAGTTTTGTTACTGTTAGCTTTTCAAATCGTAAAATTTGTTAATCAAATATTTCTAAATTTTAGAAAATCTCTCTATATAAAGAAGTATGTCTGTCTGTGTGTTTGTTCGCATTATTGATTTCTCATCAATTATGATAAACTTTTTCCACATTTAATCGATTAAAATTGAATATAGGTGAAATATTGGGTGGAACTTTAGTTTTTACGACCATTTGATTAGAAAGACGAAAATCATTAAAAACGGCGTTGCTGACATAATGAAAGAGAATAAGTTTATTTTTCTATCGAAATTTTTTATGTGGGTTCCATATCGCATCAGACTGAAAAATGTATGACTATGAATCTTATTTTTTGCATCGTTATTAGAGAAGGATCACAGCGGTATCGTTTTCTCTGTTGTTAGATACATTACCCTCAGTCTAACTTAACTGGCATCGGGTTCTTCTGCTACTATCAAATAAACATGTAAAAGCTTGAATTTAATGAGTGATTTATTTGGTAATTTTTTGTGGAATTAATGCGATATATTTTGCCTTATCCTAAGATTTTCTGTGATTTTTTAAAACCTGTCCCTGTTTTCTTTTTTGCAATTTCTTTTTACCCTTCTGGTACAAACAGTTACGGTTTCTATAAAAAGCGCAGAAAGGATTAAAATTCAGACATTTTGCGACAGCCTTGTTAGTGAGAGTTGAATCAACAAGGTCGACATCCAGGAAGTCTGAATTAGAATCAAGGAAAGGAATCCAAGGATTTAAAAACGTACATGCAAATTCATTTTCTCCGTTTGGTTACTAAAATAATATTCGGCGTGTGTTACCTCCATTTAATGTCTGTCCTCTTCGTCACCTTCTCCCTCCTTTTTTTTTTTTTAATGAACAGCCTGAGTTTCTGTTAAATGTAAATAGCATTTTATTTTAGTTTTCGCAGCGAATATTTTTTAAATTTGTGAATAATACTAAGTGCAAATTTATTCTAATATGTCTCATGCCATCTTATTCTGGTTTGAAAGAAGCCATATCGCGGAATGGAAAATCTTTTCTAACTTGTTTTATTCATCTTGTTGTCATTCGAAAAATGTAAAATCATCTTTCATGGTATTATTTCCCCCCAGGAGTTAATGCTTTAGGATTAATACTTGCGCTTATTGAAATAACTTGTTATGGGAAAACGCATCAACATTAATTGATTGTAGAGGAATATTTTTATTGACACTCGTTTTTACTGAATCCGATCAAAAACGATTTAATTCCTTTGTTAGTTTAAAAGTGCATTTGATTCTTCTGAATGACTCTCCTGTACCCCTCAGGGTAGAACGATTCGGTTAAATGCTTTCCAGCTTCTTTCCGTAAGGAATTAATCAGTTTTGGCTGTAAAATGCTAGCGATGTATTAATACATTGAACCAACTTATTTTACGATACATTTTTGATTTCTCAATGCATCCATTAGAAAAGTCGAGGGCATCGCGGATGCTGCTGCGCGAGCTTAGAAAACCCCGTTGTTTAAGTTGCATTTTCAGGCTTCATCGAACATCGAAACCAATTACGCCGTGAGCGAGGTTATCGCGAATAACGGTCAAAAACCTGCAGTTGTTCGATGAGGATGAAATATGGCCAGAAATAAATCTCTTCTACGAAAGGGATCTATTTTTGATATGTGGTATTAAAACTTTGGGAGCCTTGTTCTAATAAAAATGTTCCTTTTTATGTTTCAATTGCAGTTCTTTCCCGCCGATTTCAGTTCACTTTTCAAAGTTCTGAGCATCTGCAGATTCGAAAAATAGATTTTTGCATTATCGAATTAAAAGCAAAATTTGCAATTTTTTCCCCTTGCTGTTATTATCTTTACCTCCCTCAGGCAATGCCCATGTTCGCGGCTGACAAATTCTGCTTACGGTTGTTTGGGATTTTTGCTGAAAATTAAATATTCAACTCATAAATTATTGCGTAATTATGATAGAATGAATCGCATAGCAAGCGTCCATCCTACCAATTTCTAGTTTTCACTGTTAACTGTGTTAGGTAATAAATTATTCCAAATTTCCGTGAGAGCAGTGGGTTGAAGCTGTTAGTCCATAAAGAGGAAATAACCAATTCTTAAGTCTTCAACAGAATAAATAATCCAGCAGATGAAACGTCATATGAATTAAGGTGAGTGTCCTCGAAAGAAAGTGGCAGATAATAGTTTTGGTACCTAACTGAGAATTTCATAAGATCTATGGCATCCTACCTATGCAGTAACTGTGCCGGGAGTTTATATTATCAAACGTGGTTGACTTCATTTACACTTCCGTGAATCCCTGCGTCACTTTAGCGACCCTCATGGGTGATATTTGGAGGGGATGTGAGTCATGATTGAAGGACTTCAATCTAAGTAGTCATGCTTCGAGCCCCATATGGGCCCCAACTGTATTCTAGACAGCAGGACAGTGAAAAATTTAGTTTTATTAATACCTCGTAATGGTCAATGTACCAAACAGTTTTCTTTAACGAATTCTTCCTATTTTCTTCCAAGTGCTTTATTTCTAGGTTTTTAAATGAAGCCTAAGATTATTAAACGAAAGAAAGGTTTAGACAATCTAATGGCAAACGGTGATAGAAAGTGTAACCAAATCTTCAGTACTCATTAGGATTGTAGTTACAAAACCAGAGTATGAAGCTTGTTGTTGTCTTTAACAAGGTGATGTTGGATCTTCAGCAGAGGTCATGCGGACCGAATCTCCACGTGAAAGCAGTTGACGAACCGCAATATATATTGATATATGATACCCTGAATTTTTCGCGGTTACAATACTTTCTGAACTTAAAGGAAATACTGTAATCGAGAAAAATTTCGGGCGTCATATTTCAATGAAAATCCATTTTGGCCGCTCTCGAATCAATTTTTTTTTTTTTCGTGACGTCTGTTTGCGTTCTGTTTGCTGTGTGACGTTCAGACAGAATAAAGGACTGTTTTTGCCAGTAAATCTTTTAAAAGGGGTCGATGCAAGAAGTGTTGGGAATCCCTAGGTTAGATCCTTGAACACAGATACTGCAGCTTAGGTTCATATCCCGATGAACAACCTACCTTCATGAGTGTTTTCATGGTTTTCGTCTGTTTCAAGTGAATCGGAGTTAGTTTCTTAAGAAAGTTTCCTCGAAGGCATCTCTCTCCGCTGAGGTAGATGGCATTTGCGCGTACTTTGCCATTGGCACAAAGAAAACTAAACCCTAGAGGGGGAATCTATATGTATATTTTATAGCGAATCGGTGAGAAGACATCAATTTTAAAACTATGCAAAATTCAGTTTTTAAAGTGGCGACCAGCGGCGGAGCAATGAAGTCGCTGAACACTGGTATATCGATCTGGGTTCGATACTAGGCGAATGAGCTTTCCGTTGTGTTCCCCATGCGTAACGAGGATACTAGGCCAGTGTTCCTTAGGAAGTCCTCCACGAATCCATTCCTCTCCTTAAGCAGATAACCCGCGAACTTTATGGCATTAACGGAAGATTAAGAGAATTATTTTACTTTTAAATTTAGGTTGAAAATGTTTATTTCACTAAGAACATGAAGTAGATGTATTATAATGCCAATGCTGCATTACATTGTACTGTTACGTGCGTACGGGTTTGATAGCTTTCCTCCGAGAGAAAGGAGCCGAGAAATTTGCAGTACCCTCGATTCCTCGAAATTGCTGGAAGGCATTCACAGAGTACAATTTACATGTAATTTCACTAAAATTATTTATGTATATATAAAGTTTGTAACACTGTAGAAGAGTTGGTTACACGTTTCTGTACGCAATAGATAGATTGCCCGGTCGGGAGTAAAAAGACCACGGTTCGAGTCTCGTTCGAAGTTCAGACTTTCGATTGAGGCGTTAACCCTGGAGCAATTTTCGGCTCTTTAGAAATCTGTTGCTTCAGAAATAATTGTTTGATATTTAAGTTATTTTTTCTGATACGCAAAACTCTGTCTCTTAAAAATTCATAAGAGTAATTATTGTGGTTCATTTTTTTATAGATTTGTATATTTGAGATTATGCGGTACTTTCATAAATTTGCATAGTAGTATTTAATTTCGTATAAAATATAAAATTTCTTTCTTTCTTTTTCAGGTAAGAAATTTTGTGCTTTCTGTGCTTGAAGTATTAAAATTCTGCAGTTTTGACGTAGAGAGTATTGCATAACTGTTCTTTTGTGTAAAAATACCAATGTAAGTACAATTAACCAAGTTCAGATGGCAAATTACTATGAAAAGGTCGTGTTATTTTCAAACAGTGTTAGGTAAATCCGCTTTAAAAATTTCTAATATGAATATGTTATTTTGGGCTTTTTGGCAAAACGGTTAGTAGGTGCTTGCCAAACACACTTAAAATTGCGTGTCTTTAAAACTGCGGATCATTTATTGAAAATAAGGATTTTAATATAGAATTTTCCGTATTAAAACTGCGCTATGGTATTCGCGAAGGGAATTTAGGGATAACTTCTATTTATGTAGTGGCGGAGGGAGGGAAGTCTTGTGCTTAGTAAAGTTAGTTTGAGGCTTGAGTCATACTTTATTTCATGTATTTATTTTTATATTGGATTTTGTGTGCAGCGTTTAGGTACCTGTAGGTTACCGGTGCTTGTATTACTGTATCTCAAAACTGAAATGCGTCTTTGAGAATAGCCGTAGCATTAAATTAAATATCTAATCCAGCCTCTTCATAATCAAAACGTTCCCTCTTTTTTTTTTTTTCAATTTTATTTTAATTCCTACTATTAGCTCATACTCTCCCTATATCTTGTTCAAATTTTCAATCGTTATTAAAATACTTTTTATTCATCTACTCAAGTTCAAAAAGTTCAAATACATTTTTTTAAACTTGTAGTGGATGACACTTGGTGTTAATACAGTTTTTTTTCACGTATTAAAGATAATTAAAATTTCACATATTAAGACTTGCATGTAATGACAGTTTATTGCGAATTCTCACGTGTTGTAAAAATTAATTTTATAATACTTATAAATAATAGTGTATGACTGTGATAAATGGAATTGTAATATTTTAACAAAAATAAGTGGCAACAGTAAGACAGAGTTCTAAAGATTTTAAAGTGTATGGAATTAAAGAATTGTAATCCATCACGAACGCACGTAGTTCGTCCGAAATAGCAAATTCATGATGATCTCAAAATAAAACCAATCCCAGAACAAATTCTTATGGAAGCTTGTAACTTTTTCGAAAAGATGCAAAATTCGTTTGTCTACGCCATAAGGGAAATTGCAAACTACGACCTCACAGTGGAAAGTGTAGTAAAAAGGCTTAAGTCTATTCACCACAACCCAAAATGGTGATTGTACATATGTATATAGTAATTCAAGTTATCTGATCAAAACATATTTAACCAAGTTTTAGTGATTTAATTGAGTGTGTTTATTGGCAAAGCGAAATAGACTTTGTGTCTGATAAAAGCAAGCTAAGAATTCTATTTTCCTTATTTATTTTAAACTCAAAATATTCATATTGTGTAAACTAGGCGCTCACCATGTCTACCGCTGTGGCTACCCATCACGTGACTCAGTAATCGATCATGTTATTCTAATATTTCATTATTCAAGATTGATGATTTTTCAACTTACTTAAGTCAGTTACTGAATTCATACAATGAACTGTACTTATGCAGAACTCTATTTCAATGTGCTTTGATGAAAGACTTTGAACTGTTATTCGAACTTTTGTGACCACGCCTACCCTGACTCCCACCTTTAGATTGCCTGATAATTCAGTTAGTACATCTTCGCCTTTGGGTGGGTGCTTGCGCCATAAACTAAAAGCTACCGCGAAAGGCCTCTTGGCATAAATTGAATGAACTGGTCAGAATTTTAAGTAGTTGACACCAGAAGTGAAATAGATTAGATTAGGAGAATTGTAGTTTTATAGAGTTGGATGAAGCGGATATAATGTCCCATTATTTAGCGAAAATTCTCATAAGTATGAATTAAAAAAAATTTTTTTTCTATATTACTTGTTTCTTTTTAAGCAGCAAGGAGTGTAAACAGCAGACTGATAAATTGCGAGCTCAGCGAGAACGTAAAATCCTTAACAAACCCTTTTGGGCGACCGTAAATCTGAAACTTTTTAGAATATTTATTTAGGCTTCGTAATAACAATTATTATCGATTAGATGTGAGCTACTGAAGCAGTGAAAGTGTGAAGGTTCTTACTCATTTAATTTTCTTCATGTACACGTATTGTTTTATCTGTTACGGAGCAAGTGAACAAAAATATTACATATGCGGAAAGTGCAACTCGTACTACTGCGATAAAACACGCATTAATTTTTTTATGATGTGTGTCCTGCGGTTTCATTTCCAATTAAAAAAAAGTTTCTGCTTTTATGCTCGGTGCTAGACCACCGTCATGACTCGGATACCGTCATTAAAACTCTGTATCTATCCCACCGCTGACCCATTTGTGGCAGTTGACGCCTTACGACTGCCATGACCGTTCATCACAATTAATGCGTTGTTTGTTGGTGTGGAGCCTCAGAGGTGGCAGCGTCGCTGATGTTTCCTTTCTCAGCACTAAGAACTTTCACTGCCATCATTCATCATTCCTATTTAGGTGAAACTTTACTCTTTGGATGTTTTGGTTTATTTGCCGAGCGGCCGTTTTCGGAAATGACGGAGTGAACATAAATGTGTCAAATATTTACTGTTTCGGACCGGAAATATGAACCGTGGACTTCAGTTAGTTGCTGAAGAAAATTTAGCAGTCGCAGTAAAAGTCAAATTTTACTTTCATCGTATCTTGACGTCTTTTAATCTTTTCAGATTTGGTTCTCAATGCCATTAATTCTCAAGTTCTCAGCATCTCTGTCCATTTGGTAGGTAATACGTACTGGTTTGACAGGGAACTGTTTATTTTAAAAAAATCGTGAAAATATGATGCATAACCTGCATGGATATGGTATAAAACTCGGGTTTGGGGAGAACTTAAGTCGTGTATAATATCATACCTGTCAAATTTCAGCTACAGAAAGACTTAGACATTTTGGAGTGACTCTTTCTGTTTGGAAGTTCATAGTTTAATTACGATATCACTCGAAATGTTTTTCTTGAAGGCCTAGGAATGGTCAAAAAGTTTTTTCTATGCAAATACATTGTAACTACTTTGCCTGTTGTGCCATTTTGGCTTATGAAAGATTTCAAAAGAACGCTGTGCTTTCGTAAAACAGAGAAGCACGGAGCAATCGTTAAAATCTGCGGTGTCATATTCACCGCTTTAGTTTAGAGAACATAACGTATTTTAAATTTCAACGCTTATTTGAAGGTATTTCAAGCCTATTATAGCGATTATCAGTCTCAAGTTTAGTGAACTGTTTTGCTGTCATTCATTTGTGCTCTGTTAATGGCTCTTTTGCTTGTTAATGGAGGTCAAACAGGAATTGCAAACTTAATGAACTTTTCCCGAGTTTTAATGAGCACATTTTTCATAATTGTTTCCGCTGCTTTTAACATTCTATACTTTTGCTTTGCTTGACGGTTTATATAATTAAGTAGGAAAAAATAAACGATGGAATATGATAAAAGCCACCAAACTTGATTACTATAAAGAATATCATTTTGTGAAATTTAAGTTATTTTGCTCACATTTTCTCGCCAAAATTTTGTGAGCGTTATGAAGTACGAATACATATAAGGAAGTACGAATGCATATGTTATGTGTATTTATGCATTAGTTTTCATATTGCTCGCTTGTATGAATTGAAATAATCACTGCACACTCAAACCAGATATTTTGAAAAAATACTGACTGTTACATGTATTCATTATTATAATATACTCTCTAAACAGTTAAGAAAAAAATGAGCGTATTTGCATTTCATTAGCATCAATTGCTTTTGCCAAAAAGAGACTGGAGAATATCGATGTTTTTAGCCATAAATGTGTCTGTTCCTTCATGCAGTTTGACCATTGTTCCATAAGATAAACTTTCACAAACCTGCGAAGGCACACTTCACTTCATAACGTGCTTTATACAGTTACATGAATCATTACGAAGATCAGCCATTTCTATAAAGGTACCTTCATTTTTTTAAATTATTATTTAATGAATTATTTTGTGAATGATTTTCTTACTTCTTTGTAAAGTAAAAAAAGTATTGTAATCGCGTAAAATTTCGTGTATAGTGTTTCAAAAGAAATATCCATTTTGACCGTCTCGAATCCATTTAGACGATTTTTTTTGCTTGACGTCTGTACCAGAATAAAGGAGTCTTTTTTCCAAAACGGATTCAAAAGCATTTTTTCGTGACGTCTGCATGTACTTATATATTCGCCGTAGAACGTTGAAATTTTGTATATGGGACTGCTATAACATCTAGTTGTGCAACTCCGTTTTGAATTGCAGTCGACAGTACCAAACCATACAAATCATATATACCCCTTACTTGACCTTAATTTTCGCAGTCGTCGGTCGCGGTTATTGACTTCAACTTAAATGATGAAATATTAATATTTTGGCAATGTCAAATTTTAAAAAAATAATAATTTGGACAAATAGCGAAATCTAACATTTAATCCGACCTCGTGGTTCGTATATTTATATTTTACACTCGTTGTGAAGGAATAAAATTATAAGAAGCTTGACTCTGGTACAACAAAAATCGATCGGAACACTTAATTTCAGAATTTGCAATTTTTTGTCATTTTCAACTTACCCTTGAAGGATCGGTTATTCAGGTTGGAATAATTCGAGGAAATAGGTTTAAATAAAGTGCAGCAAAAATTGTGTATAATTTAATAAGTTGTACAAAGCAATCATGTGGTGTCGACTTAATATTTTTTAAATATGTAAAGATTTTCATTTTAAGCAAATATCAGAGCGAGCCAATACCCGACTAGCAAAGCGCAAAAGTGACGGTACCTTTAATGACGGACTATTGCCTTGTAGTGGTTACATATTTCCAAACTGTGGAAATTTAAAGTACTCGTTGCCAGTATATGTCTTGTAAATGTCCGTCTTGTCTGCGAGTCATGGAAGAACGTGATGGCGTACCAATTCTCTTTTTTAAATCTTAAATCCATAATTTAATTGGAGACGAGATGTTATGGATCATTTTACAACCCCAGTTTTTTGGTTGATTTTGTTAAATTCTTTCCCATACAAAACTTGAGAAGCGGTCAATCCTCATCAATTGTCAAAACGCAGTTACGAGAACGGGAAAATAGAGCTTCGACATGTGAAATTCTCATATGCAGAGAACTTATACAAATAAGACAGCAGGTTTGATAGCTCACTGTGTTCTTTCAGATTGTGTTCTATTATTTTAAGAGAATGTAACTGTTCTTTTGAGCCTAGGAAATTAATTGAATTTCTTAATGTCATCTTTAAAAGATCGTTTTATTCTGTGCACCCCCTCCCTCTAGAGTCTAGAGGGACTCTAGAGGGAGGGGGTGCATAGACGATCTTCTGTAGCGATCTGTTGACTCTAGACGATCTTCTGTTGCACCAACCACCTGATGACGATGAAGCGGAAGATGTAAATTTATTTCATGCAGAAAATTGAAAGGCCTAAGAATGGTCGAAAGATGAGACCACTAAACTGCAATCATCGGACCCGAGGTCGAACGTCGACGAATAGGCCGTATGCGTGAATGTTTTGGGTGTTTTCCGTATGTATAACGTGAATAGTAATAGGTTTCCTCGAGAAAGTTCGCCATGAATACATTCTTTTTTAAGTAGATGGCCTTGGTACCTAAAAACCGTAAATGGCCTTGGAACAATGCGCATATGACGAAAATTGCCAGTTTAAAACATTTGCCAAGAAGAGCGTTGTAAAGAACCAGTGACGGGGGAAGTTATTAGGATTTCAATTTTTCAGCTTGTATAAAGTTTCAAAATGCAATCATTTCCCGTAACTTTGCAGTTTTGTGGCCACTGCGATCGCCCGACCTCACTCAGATGGATTTCTGGTTCTAAGGTTATTTGAAATCTAAGTTATAGACATCAAAGCCACGAGCTTCGCCAAATTTGGATGATGCCGTAAAACGTAAAGTTACACAGATTCTTCCTGCGAAAGTACGTTCGTCATTGTTGTTAACAATCTCCCTCGTTATCGTTTGCGAATGTGAGCATGCTGAAAACTTGTAATTCCGATAAAAGCGTTTTCCCTTCTGCTGTCTTGTGTGGTCATTGGCTCTTGACAATGCTGCCCTTTGAAAACATTTTAGGCTGGCAATTTTCGTCATACTAGTATCTTTCCAGCGCCATTTATGGTTTTTCTATGCGCTGATCTATTTGCGCTGGAAAAAAGTGAGTGCTGCCTTTCAAAAATTTCGGTATTTTTTCACAGTCACCGTAATCATAACAGTTGTATTGTTTGAAATCATCATAATGTGGATCGCGAACCTTCAAATAACAAACCTGAAATTTCATTTCGACTGATTGAGTGGATAGGCCGCTTACGTGTTCATACATCGGAGAACTCTTGATAACCCTGTATTTAGCAGGTATTATTCATGGATTAGGGATCGTGCCTGAAATACAATTAAGTTTCAGTAGTAGTATTTTTGATTATTTTTGGCAAGAGTTTGAGGCTTAGCGCCTGTATAGCGGCAGTTTTTTGCTTCCATGTAAACACACTAATATTCTAAGTCAAAATTTACAGGAGATTGCTTCTGCAAAATTGATTATCTTTGTTAGTTGTAGTTTTCTCAATGAATTTTCATTTTGCAAATACATATACGGGAAAAATTCTGAAAAATATTTAAATTTGAAAAGCTTAATATATTTTAAGAGATTGAGATTATATTGAAATAAATGATTTATGAGATTATATTGAAATAAAAAAACAGCGTGAAATGTTTCATTTAAAGAATTACAGTAATTGCTTAATATTTAATAAAATATGCTTCTTAAAAACGCTAATAATTTGATCGGAAAAGTCTTTTATTTATGAGATACGAAATCTTAGGTATTCATTTCCGTAAGTGGTTGAATCCAATTTTTATTCACATCTTACTTTCGCGTTCTTGGAATGTCAGAAGATGCCCTCATCAAATATTTTTCTCCCGAAACCTTCTCCGCCTTCATTAGACCTTCACACATCGCGTTCCGTTCTCCAAGTATAAATACTTTTATTTTCAGTCTAGTTCGATGCACCCCCACTTTCACTTCATATTCGTTCCCACATCACCACAGCATGGGATGATGCACTCCCTGTCAGGCATCGGTCCAAAAAATTCTGTGGAGAGTAGGGGCTGGAAGAAAGGTGGTGGGGATGTAGCAAGCGTGGATGAAACCTGATATGCTCCATTACGAGGAGGATTTGTTGACAGGGAGCACGCGATTTCGCTGAATGCCGAATTGTGGTCTGGTGGCTCGCCGGGCAGGCGACACTGTTGTGAATGAACTTCTGCCTTAGGAATGAGGCGGAAGGAAGTAGTTCTCAGGCCTTGGTTTCGTTTTTTTATTTGCGATCCTGCGGCCAGGTACTTAGCAATTTTATCTTGCCTGAAACTTCTTCGCCTTGAAGTGAGGAATTGGCAGATTGTTGAATGGGAGAGCATAAGGAACAGCTAGTGGTGAAGGCAGAATTAATTCCTATTTCCTCTCCCTGATCGATCAACACATCCGTCTTCTAGGCATATCTAATGATTGAGAAGGAACTGGCGTATGACAGCCTTTAAATTAGCTTCAAGGAAAGAGCATTAATTACATCTTCAAAAATGTTTTTCATAAACTTATCTGATTGCGGTGAATCCTAGCCAAATAATGTCGCTTCACCAGGGTGCTTTTTACTTCCTTGTACGAAGTAAAGGAGATATTGTAATCTCGAAAGATTTCGGTTATAATATTTCAACTGAAATATCCATTTTGTACGGACGGGCTGAGTAAAGGACTCTTTTTTTTCCCAAAACGGATTCAAATGGCATTTTTGCGTGACGTCTGTAGCTGCATAACGTACGTATGTATGTAAAATTGCAAATTTTGAAATTAAAGTATCCAGTTCATTTTTGGCCCTTATACCTGAATCAAACTTATAATTTTATTTTTTCATAACGAGTATAATACTTTCCCAGATGTAAACATAGGAACCGACAGCCCGTATTAAAAGTTAGTTTCGCTTGTTGTCGAAAATAAATTCTTAACTCAAAAACGATTAGCCGTAAAACGTTGAAATTTTATATAGCATTTAGTTGTGTACCTCCCTTTTTGTATTGCAATCGGCAGTACCAAACGTATACATACTTCCCCCTTACCCGGCTTTAGTGTGCCTTTGTTTTTGCAGTCGTTGATCGTAGTTATATACTTCTAATTATAGAAGCATTTTAAATGACAAAAATACTCATGTTTTGGCGATGTCAATATATGAAAAATTTATTTTGGGCAGATAATGAAATCTTAACTTTGAATGCGGTCTCTCGGGTCCTATACTTGCGAAAGCTTTATGCTCTTTATGAAAAAATAAAATTACAAAAATTTTGACTCCCGTATAAAAAAATTGACTAAAATATTTAATTTCAAAAGTTGCAATTTTTGATGTTCTCATTTGTCTTGAGGGATGGATTATTCAAGAGAGAATAATTCGAGGAAATAAATTTAAATGGAGTGCAGCAAAAATGTGCATGATTAATACAAGAAAGTTACGGTGTCCACATCAGATTTTTTGGTTTCAGTATTTCGTACCAAAACGTTTTCAATTAAAATATGCACTTTTTAAAACATTTATAGTTTTTGGTTTCCTTCTGAGTATTCTCATCACTGGTTTCAAAATTCAGTAGGTTAGGTTATTTGAACATGGCAAAGAACACAAGGCTACATGTCTACAGGTGGATGCGTTGGAGGAAGACTTTCTAAGAAAAACTATCTCGTATTCGCGTTACAGATGAAGAAAACAATGAAAACCGACTATGCAGCCAGCCCGTTCGCTGGTTCAAATCCGGATTGAACTACCAATAGTCAGCAATTTTAACCGCTCGCCCTCTGCTGGAGCCAAGATTCCATAGAATTGCTGTGTTTTTCGAGTATACATGGTGACAGTAGACAACCCATCCGTGCACGTGCCACGCATGTTATCAAGTACATGCGGATTTACACTTTTTATAATTAACCAAACAGAATCTTCTCGCTATAGAGGTATAAATATGTCTTATAGATTATTCTTTTCATTCATAAAATTTTCTTTTAAAATGTTTCTTTTTACAATTAATTATAAACAGGATAGGGCCTACTAGCTTTTTTTTTTTTCGTTCCAATGGCAGGCCCTCAGCCGACTTCGGCTTGGCCACTACTAAGGCCAGAAGTCGTGGTCACTTTATTATGGAGACACCTAGTAGGTGGGCCACCTTTGCCTCCTATGAAGGGACGGACAGTTACAGCCATGCCTTCTCCGCGAATCGAACCCAGGCCCTTTGGTATCGTAGCCGGCTTCCCTAACCACTATACCGTTTGGGCCCCGCCTACTAGCTGTAAAATAGCTAAATGTATTTCATCAATTCTACGTCGCTAATGAGTTGCTGACTTTTCGTGTGAGTGCAGATAATGAGAAAATACCAATCTCCCCCACTTGATTATCATTAAACAGGCAGAATGTTTTCAGATTCAGAATTGTCATCAGAACAATATCTGATGAATTATCACCATTCCTTCAATCCCCAATAAAGATGCTTTTGCTGTATGAGCGAAGGATATCGGTGAACGGCAATTAAATAAAAAAGCAGAGGAAAAAAAGATAGAATTGAAATAAAATTAAAAACAAAACGGAGTAATAATCGATTTAGATTAGTAAATTAAAGTTGAATGAATGAAGTAAGAGGAAACATTTTTTTAATTTCGTGCTTGGAAAAGGTAATTAATAATTGTGGTTATTTGCCGGATAAAATAACCGTTTTATAAAGCAGAGTATTCGGGTAGGCCGAGCACAAATAAATCAAGCAATTAGAATCGGAAGTCTAATAAATTGGAGGAGTTGGGTGTAGAATACTTTACGTGCACTTAAGGTAATTCTTTCGTGCATATTTCGTAAAGTAAGTTCTGATTATTCATTTGAGTTTTGCCTTCGAGTTGGTTTTGCTGTTGCAGCAATACATTAGTTTTCTTTGGGTAGTAAAATGCAGAAATCCGATTTAAAAAAAATTAATTGTACTTTTTGAATAATTTATAAAACGAGAATCTATAAAATGAGGTAGACTTTTACACAGCCGGACGTTTAAAAATAACGTAGAAATTTTTTGCTTTTCTGCTTAAGAAAAGGTGAAGCGTATTTTAAGCCTGAAGAATTATGATTATTTATCTTTCATTTGCATAAATATGGCATTTAATAATTGAGATCCACTAATGTCCAAATCCTGAGGTCGTGAAACATCGACAGCTTTGTCCTGGCTTCGTAGCGCGACGGCGTAAAAGCTAGCTGCGTGGACATATTCGAAATTCCCCTTTATTTATCATAAATGCTTGACGGTTTCGTTAAAAAGTCCTCCACTATCTCCATTTCCTAAAATGGCCCAAAAGAAGAGTTCCGTATGTCCACTTTGTAAGAAATGATAAGAGAGATGGTCTTTCTTATCCGGATGGATCTCAAGTGCTTTGTCATAATTAGCAAAGAATAGTTAAGTCACGTTTTCGGTAAAGCGCTATAGTTTGCCAAAGGGCTTTCAACGAAGTACAAAACCACGACGTCTTGAACTTTGTCCTTTTCAGCTTGGAATAGTTGGTATTGATTTATTGCTCTAATTCATATCTGTGTTTCCTTTAAATTTTTGTAAGTTAAGATAGTAGATTTTTTTTTATACGAAACTAAATGTACTAGTTTGTGGTAAAATTTCGTATTATATTTCTATACCTGTTAACTTTGAAGTAGTAGGGTTACAGTACAGTTGGTAACAACTGGGAAAACTAGTATAGTACAGTGTTTTTATCTGGCAATAAAGTACTGCATTTTTTGGAACAATGTTTTAACCTTTCTTTCTAAATTTAGTGACGAAACTGTCATTTCTTATTGCGCAGTATAGTCAATTTTAATCTACATTTTTTTTTAAAACAATAGTTTCACTTTTTATTCTAAATGCAGTGACGAACTGTTGTTACTCATTGCACAATATAGTCAACTTTAAGATGTGTGGAACAATATTTTAACTTTTTATTCTAAATGTACTATCACTAATGAAACTATCACTTTTTATTGCACAATATTGTCAATTTTACGATTTTTTGGTACTTATTTTGATTTTGGTGGCTTCGTTCTGGTTATGAGAGTGTCGGTGACTAATGAATCATAGAAACTGTTAGTTAAGTAAGTGGCGGGCAAGGCCTTTCCAGTGAATCCCTGTTTGAAATTTGAAAGTTTAACCCGTTATCTTGAAACTTTACCCTGATATTATTAGATTGCTTAATAATACATAAAGAGAGCATTTCAAAACTTTCGCGGCCTGTATAATTTATCTGCAATTTGGTACCATGTACACATTTTGGTAACTACTGATTTACAGTAAAGAACAAATGAGAGCTCTGTCAGTAGTTCCATTCTAATTTTTATTACCGACATATTGATATTGAACGAGACCTAAAAACAACTTTCTCCTACAATATATCTCCCCTTATGACCTCTAACGCACGTTAACTTTTCCCTTCCTCATCATGAACGTCATTCTCCCCTTCTTGACCGCATATGCGACGACACCAAGCTGAGAAGCACTGATAGTCTGCCTCTTATTTTGTGCCAGTGGTTGATTTTCCTTATTTTATTGTATTTGGCCCACCAGCGTTGAGTGTTAAAAATCGATGGGGTTTGCATAGGACGTTTTTCCGGGGTTCCAAAGTGTGTAACACAAATATGAGCTATGTCGTCTCAGAAAGTCTTCCACGAAGGCATGCATCCTCTTAAGCAAATAACCGTCGAGAGTTCAGCCAGAATATAAGTAATCATAATCCGTATCGTAAATGAGTAGCAGTTTTTGTGAGACAGCCTTCTTCAAGAAGACATCCTAAATAAAATGTAAAACAATAGAAATTCTTTATTGAGCTAAACAGAAAACCTATTTCTAATATAACCTAAATAGAAATGTCTTATGGATTTCGCATAACTAAATTATCCCAGACCCCAATTTTTAAATCTGTTCAATAAAGTTCTCAGAAAAACACGCTTCTGCTGGAAATTCAAGGAGTGTTTGCTAATTGTTTTAATGCGATGCATTGTGGCATTATTATTACAATCTTTCATGTATTTGTTGTCGACTAATTTTCTTCAGAGGGAAGTAGATCAAGAAAATCCTGCGTAAAATGAATCAGGCTTAGCTGTATAACTTATTTGTTAAATACATCGGTCCGGAACGAACATCGTATTTAAACCGATGAGTGCGAATGCTGTGGGAAGATAGATGGAAATTATAAGTATTTCATTAATCAATAAAGTATCTGCTTGTCGGATTTAAGTGGAGATAAAAATAATAATGAAATATTACCTTAATCTGTAGCAATATCTAGAATATGACGACTGTTTTATAGTTCTTCAGAATGGGCATTTAATTGTTTCTTAGATAGCATGTCGTTATGAAAACGGAACCTGTTTTGCGAGCGATGAAGCATCACCCATCTTAATCCTATGTATCGAATGAAAGATCTAATTAAGATAAAGATTTCTTGAAGTTATTCTATAAGCCATTTATAGCTTACTTGAGAATCTGGCACATCTGCACTTTGATGTTGGAAGTTAATTTTAAAATTCCTTCCATAGTATTAATGTGAGAACGTTTTTGTGTAGTCTTTTACTTTTTTTCCCTTGCATAGCGGAGATTATTAAACCTTTTGCCCTCGAGAGGTGACTCTACTTCATCACTGGATTTGATGCAGTAAGTAAGAAGCCGGACAAATCCAGGCTGTTAGTGAATGTGAAAACACAAGAGACAGAAAATTTGAAATGGACAACGTCATGCACAGAATCCGAAGAAGTACTTCAAAGAATACTGTTTGTATCCGGCAGAAGGGCTACATGACCCCAAGCATAATCGGACATAAAAGAACCAATTAGATTTCTGTAAAATGATTTTAAGTTAGCTGTAAGCAGTTCGCCAAATATGCAGAAAATTGTCCCGATCGAAAACTCCAAGTGCAACGAGTTAAGCGTGAAGACTTGGACGTTTAAAATTAAAATTTCGCCATTGTTGTACTTTGGAGCTAACGAATCCGTCGATCGCGATCTATCAGTCTTCTGCGTTAATAGATTATTTTATATTTTCTACTTATATGTAGATTTCAAAATCGAAGAGAAAACTCGGCATCCTTGTTGTAATATGATGCAGATAACAAGACAAAAGGAGACCGTAAAGCTAACATAAGTGTTTATTATTATTATTTAATTTATTTAACTTCTTATAAATTATGATGAGTCATTCAAATCTAGAGGTTTTTCCAAAGTCCTGAAGAACGGC
>KK120421.1:212249-248339 GCA_000611955.2 Stegodyphus mimosarum | reverse complement strand
TAAAAAAAAAAAAAAAAAGTCCACCTGATTAGACGTATATGGACGAGTGTTATCGTCCATAAAAATAAACTGACTGCCAGTTGTATCCCTCGAGAGAGGAACATAGTGCTCATATGATTATATGTATATCATTAGCCCAAAATGACTATTAGTCTCGAAACGCGATTTTGCAGATCTCTGTAAACGCGTCGTTTCATTTTTCATTCGAGTTAGTTGCCATTCGACAAAATGTATAATATTTGTATTTTAAACTATCTATCTGTTGTGGATTAACACGGTTTAAGTTATTTGAAAGCAATAGATGCAGTTCCTAAGAATGTTCGTTTCGTACTTTTGAATCATAATGATTTAAACAATAAAAATGCATTTAATTCATGATCTATCTACTTAAAAATATTTAATATTTTCAGAAGGATGTTATATATTTTCTTATTTATTTAGTGTTTTGTAAAACAATTTTTGATTAACAAACTCAACGACTGGAAAGCGAGTAGTGGCTATACTGTGCGGAATAAAACATTTTTATCTTCAGCGCGCCAGTCTGTTTATCAGAAATTCTAAATATATGCTGCTTTTAAATATTTTGTGATTTTGCCGTTGAATCGAAATTTGTGGCTTAAGTTTATTTAATAAATAAAGTTAATACACACAGTGTTAATAATAAAAAACAATAAAATAATATTGAAAAGACAAAATAAAAATAATTAAAGTAAATAATAAGTTGATAATAAGACAAAAAAAGTTTTGCAAGCAATCTTACTAAGAAAATTGATCACTGATGTGATAAACCGAGAAAAGTAACTTGTATGGCAACACTCAACACTGCACTGGAAATTCTAAACATATGCTGCTATGCCGCTTTTAAAATTTTTGTGATTTTGTTGTCGAATTGTAATGTGATGTAAGTGCGAAGAAGACAATGACTTTTAATAAAGTTCAAAAAGTGGGAAAAAAAGTTAGCAGGAGTGAGTGCTACGGCAGATTGGTTACTGCGAGCTCAGCCAACACCTTTAGAAGACGGTGTAAAAACAGCGTAAAAAGCGACAGCGAAAAAACCTTAACAAATTCTTTTAAGCCGCCATTAAAATCTGAAACCATTATATATATATTTTTTTAAATATTAGCGGGCTACTACTTACTGAGCTGATATACAACTTCAAGAAATGACGGTAATACAATACTTCACGCTTTGAATAATACGAAGGATTTCCCACTAAACTTGCCGAAACGCTGTACAGCAAATAATAATCCCATCGCTGAAAACCTCAAAAACTGAAATTTGGAGCTCATCTTCCTTAATAGTTATTGTTCATCAGTGCATTATACTACCTCGAATAAAAGTGCCTGTATTAAAATGTAGTTCTCTCACTAGCTTCGAGACTGATTTCGATGTTCTCCAGGTGGGTTTCTGTTGTTTTTATTTTTGCTGCCAGCGTCGTCATATTCATTAAGAATATGTAAAAAATATGAGATTTAAGGCAGTTGGTAGTAGTAGGTTAGTTACCAGTTAAAAGTAGCCAGTTATCCAGAAGATTTCAAGCATTCATCATCGAATCTTCTATTTCTTAAGTGTATTGACTGCATGTTGTGCTGTTAACTTCGTTTGTAGAATATTCGATCGTTTTCTTCATGTTAGGTTCCGGTAAATTTTCGTCTTAACGAACGAACATTGCAGTCTTACACCATTAAGAGACTTCTTGGATGCTTCGAAGAACCCTTTTTATGAAAAGCATTGTATCACGAAATACCATCGCAAAAAAACTGATTTCCCGCGCCCATTACGAAATAAGTACCAAGTTTTTATCTTTCTCATTTAATTCGCGTTTAGTTCATTTTAGAGTTTCATTTAGATTTTGCGAATTGCTGTAAATTTTATATGCATCACAGTAATCTCAGTTTTACTTGTGGCACAGTAATAGTCAATTTATACCTAAACCACACGGAACATGGATTATTCGAGAAAATTCGATCTGAAGGTTTCTAATTAAGACATAACTATGTTGTAAATTTTTTCACCCTTTATGGCAAATTTCCGTTAGCATTAACCAAGTAGTTAAAGCAGTCATAACTTTCTCAAGGAATGTTGTTAGAAAAAAAAAAAAGCTGAACTCAGCAGTAGATCACAATGAACTTTTCTTTCCAACGCTTTATCGTAAATGTGCCTATTCGATGGTAACTTTGTGCTGGTCTGAAATGTGCCTATTCGATGGTAACTTTGTGCTGGTCTGTTTCACACTCTCTGGCAAGGGGGAAAGATTTCCTGTCATGGGCAGCACAAAAGGGGCCGTGATTGAAAAATTTGCAGTAGTGAGAACAGACAACAGGTCCTTCCCACTCCGTCGCGACTTAATATGCCATTAATATGTCCTTAATAAATTCAGTTATATATATATTTCTTTACATCATAAAAGTTATTCCAGAAATGTAATCCTAGTTTATTCATCGGCAACGTTACGCAGAGATTCATTGTGTTATTCTGGCATTATTTTTGTCATCTCTGAACGGGCTGTTTGCTTGGCGGTAATCTTAGTTTCCATGTACATAACATAAATATGAGTAATTTAGTAATTTTCTGTAGAAAATTCTTCATGAAGGCATCCTATTCGAGGCGGATAGCCGTCCAGTGCTTTTCATAATCAGTTATCCTAAGTTAAAGAAAACACGAAAACGTTAACATCATTAAAAAAAAAATTCCGTTGTTATTTCATAAATGTTTATTGAAAGAATATGTATGAAGTATTTAAATTATGCGTTATTTCGGAATGTTATATTGGAATCAAAATAGTTAAAGAAGATCGCTCTAAACGAAATATGTCTTAAAGTAAGAAACGTATCACATTTTCGCTAACTTTGAGATAATAAAGCGCGTAAAAACTTTCAAAATGCACACAAAGCAGATTTTCGTCTTAACATTTTTTAAAAAATTTTATATGCGGAAGTTATTTCACGCTACCCCTTTCTCATAACTGCAACTTACCGTTTCCGATCATTGCAATATAGTTGACCACCGCTGGGCACAGCGTGATCATTTATTTCCCTGAAGGTGGGCCACTTCATTCTCTACATATCGGAGGTACCTTACTCTGTGGTGTATCCAGACCTGAAAGCGAAACCCTTTTGAGGAGTGGCTGGTATGACGGTGGTAGTGGGTAGACCGTTCCCACGACGTTAATTTCTCTCTTGATTTGTGCGTGCTGCGAGATGAATCATAGGATGCCATGTCTGTAGGGGGTAATATAGGGAAGAAGAATCCGTTGCAGTTATGTTTCCCGGTAATAAAAGCAGTCTTGTAAATAGGCGTATCCTGAAGAGCCAAAATGGGTAATAATGGGATTTGTTTGATTCCTGCTATTAATGTGAGTCATTTTCGGAGATTTTTAATGTCTAATTTCTTCTCAGATTAGGATGCCTCCTTTACTTTCCTTTTGAGTAATTCGTTTTGGAGTAGTCGGCCATCATCAAAAGAAATTATTCGTTGATTTGTCCCTATTGAGAAGAAGTGTGAAGAGAAATGTAATTGAAGTTCTTAGCGGTTACCGATTATTAAAGTTAACATTAATCTTGTTAGTAGAGTTTAGTTACACTAAAGCATCAATTTATTTATTTCAAGAACATGTGCATCGACTTGTTTACCTGTAAACCCCTGGCATTTGTGTACGTCGGTTATTGAGCCCCGGCGTTTTTTAATTCTGTGGATCCGAGGATCTCGAGCCCCCTCTTCCCTTACCACCAGCCTCAAGATAATCCTGGCAGCCGGTCTCACGGCAACAGAGCGACTGTTTTCAAGAGCTGGGGTTTACACTATAAAGAATTATAAATCAAAAGATGTAATAAACATAAAATTCCTTTTCGAAGTTATCATTCAGTTATGTTCCCGCTTTTAAATAATTGAAAAGCTAAGTTACATATTTTCAAGAAACTTAATAGAACCAGTAAATGTTCTCTGTGTACATTTAGTCACTAGTTTCCGTAAAGTTATGTAGTGACTTTTACTGCACCGTACATAGGCTACAAAATACCTGTGTAAGAAACGTTCATGATGATCCAGATGTGTTTTTAATTTTGATAAACAATGCATAAGTTTCAGAGAATGTTAAAGCTTAAAATAGACAAGTTAGAAAGCCATCTTGGGGGGGGGGGAGTATTATCTTACATTTTTCCGAAGTGACAAAACCATGAAAAAGAATTATCCGGAATTCAGTATTATTTACTGCACTTCTTAAATTGCTTTATCGAATGAGAGTTTCATACTTACTTAAAAATTTACTGCTATGGATTAAATGTTTGTAAAATATTTGGCATTAGTGTTGATTAATAAGTTAATAAATGAAACGAATAATTTTGGCTTTGGAAAAACTGTAACGCGCTCTGTATGAAGATGGTCACGATTCAAATAACGAAAGTTTTTTTTCTGAATAGTTCCAATTAGAATTTTTCGGAAAAATGAATATTGATTATTAAAACGTTCACTTGTGCTTTTACGAGGTATGCAGTGATGTGGTGTTCAGGTTTCGAATTTTGCTTTTTTAAATTCAGAGTTTTGTTGTCGAATATTTGAGGTATGAAACAAAGAGTGTAAGCAAACGCAGTGAATTCAACTGAAATCAGTCGTGCTAACGCTAAAACAGTTTTTACAAAATTCAGACCATAAAGAATAAGTATAATAACTTACGTTGTATCTTATACACTGATATTAATTTGCTTTTTCATGCTCATTCGTTTATTAGTTTTAAGAGTAATTTCATAATGTAAATGAGCTTGAGAGTTTCCGTCAAGGCTTGAACTTGACCTTAAGACGAGTTAACGATTTTTTTTTCGAAGAAAATGAGTTTTATTATTAATATTAAATATTTCTATGTGCATGTGTTAATATAAGATGTTATAAATTTGCCGTAGAATAACACTAAAATATTACTGAAGTTATAGCAGAATCTGTGTCTGAAGCTGGTTTAGAACTTCGGATTAAAAGTAAGGCACTAAAATCTTATATTATTCTGTGAATGGTTTCAAGTAGATATTAACGCGTCTATCAGAAAACGGAATCAGTAGTATTAAATTATTGAGCAGATTTAAAAACGAAATAGATCTAGCAGACCCTGCCAGAACTCACTCTTAGTGAGCGTGCTATACAGGCTGCCCCTTCAGACATAAAATTCGGATCTTTTCTGTTATCAGGACAGGATTCAGATATGTCTGAATGTATGCATATATGTTTCGATTCACATATGCATGTATGTATGTGCGTACCTGTGTGTGTATACATGCTGACACACATATATGCACACGTACATTTCTGAATGCGGTCCTGATCAGTAGTACCTAAAATTCTTATTTTGATCTGCATTTCTAACCTGGTTTCTGGTATAGATCTCAACGCATTTATCAGAAGACTGAAACATCAATACTGAATTACTGAGCACATTTAGAAACAAAACAGATGTCACTCTTAATAAGCTCCCTACGTGGGCTGCCCCATCACTCATAAAATTCGTATTTTTATCTGAAATTCTGACCCGGCTTCTAAACTGAATCAGCAATACTGAATTTTTGAGCAGCTTCACAGATGAAACAAATGTCAGTCACTCTTAGAAAGCTCCCTACGTAGGCTGTCCCAACCACGCATTTAAAGCTTTATTGTGACTATTGCCCGGTACCATTCATTTCCAGGAACTCGGGCAATGGATTTTCTTGGCACGTTTAATATAAATTCTAGATACTTCTGTAGATTGTGGATGTGCAGTATATGCATGTAAACGTACACCGAGATTATATGAGTCCTTAGAAATTACCATATCCCACCCATTACACGTTCTTTTAACGTAAAGGGTTAGCACGCTGTGATAATTGGAGGGTCCGTAGTCCGAATCCTCCTAAGAACACTCTTGTTTTTCGCGCTTCATGTCGTGGCACTCGAATAAAAAGACGTTTTCATTTAGATATGATCGATTCGGTCTCGTGCCTTTCCTCCGTCGCTGTTGAAATAGGGAGGTATGTAAGGAATTCCCACTTTTTTCCAATGCTTGCTTTTGTGCTAACATATCATAGTGAGCATTAGGAAGATCCGAGTAATGATCACTTTGTCTTTATCTCAAAATAGGTTCACCATTCTGTATCCGGAACACATCGTAGCATTTTCTGTGCCGTGTTGAATAGGAGGTAATATAAAAAAAAAATTGGGACTCTTTTAAGCCGTGGATGCTTTTTGCTTGTCCTTGCGCAGAGCATCATCAAAAAGTAGAAAAGATACCTACCCTAGTCTTTGACGACTCGAGAAGAACAAGCGAGCAGGTATATGTAAGGTATAGAGTTAAATGTTTACAATAAAGATTTACAAACTTGCGTAGTGGCTAACGTTAACAACCTATTTAATTTTCGAAGTTTCGAGGTTACAAGAAAAAATAAAGGCAAATCACTTTGCTTTTGAGTGCAGTTGGCAGTTAAGTTCCCTTGATTCTGTGCCCTTCTATGCGCCTCATCGGCCGAGGGCAATAAACTCATTATGCAAGTTTTTTAAACTATTGCGCAAGCTAAATTGATTGAAAATGGGTTCCATCACAGCAGGTTGTCCAAAGGTTTGACTTCGTACTTAGTGATTGATATCTGGATCGTTTATTGAACTTCAGTATTTTTCGTGAATTAATCGCTCTTCGAAGTTAAAATTTAGCTTTCTGAAACACAAGCTTTGTTTTTGCGATGTTTTATGTGTAGTTAATAGTATGAATATAATTGGTTGCCATGAATGTGCTCGTTCAGATAGAAATAACCTCAGCCTGACGTTTCAAGAACGAAATTTATCATGATTCTTTTTTAGGTTTTACTATGATTCCGTTGTTTCTAGCGCAGATGTGTTAGGTAAATATTTTCGGTATTTTTCTTCGTTACGACCGTATTTTATTTAATGAAACTGTAGTGGATATGTATTTGTAGTATTTATGCCACCGCAAACGTTTTCGATTTTTCGTAGTAATATTTTTGTAATTAAACAATATACCGTTCTTATTTCATGTTTTTGAAATTCTTTTCAGTACCTCTGTATGATTTTGCTAATTTCTTCCGCAAGAATTAAATGGAGGCTAGTCTCGAACGTGGTATTGGGTATAACTGCATACATTTGTCCATTAAGACTTTTATGAGAACTTTAAAATATACTATTATGTCTATTTCGACAGCTGGTAGTCCAAAGCTCAGATTGAGATGTTCAGATTCTGCGTCTGGACAGCTTGGTTATTGTGCCATAAATATTTCCGGTTAATGTCCCGGAAAATGCTACGCTTAAAGCCGTGAAGATATTTTTGTGGAAGAAGTAATCAAATCTTGTTTTCTAAATTTGTTTCAGAGGGACCGCAAAATTCACAAAAAGACTGGTTTGTGAATGAATTTAATGATTTTTATTTCAGCTGCGTTTTGTACTCCGAAAATAGGCAGTGAAATTAATCATCTGAATAATTTGAAATGGATCACATTTCGAAAATATCGAGGACGCAAACACATGGGCTTAGCTTCCGATATTTTGATGAAAGATTATTATCTGAAAACTAAATTTTCAGTGAACTGTTAGGTTTAGAAAGATACACTGCGCCAAAAAGGGGGGGTGACAGTTTTCTATCTCCCGTTCTACTGGGCCGATTGAGGAAATTCAAATTGCGTTTTTCATGTCTCGAAAGCGCGACTTAGGATATATATTAGACTGATAGATAGCATTGTCCTAATATAGGTATTTTAACACAGAATCAGATTTTGTCTGACATAGCATACCACTTTTTTTTCCATATTTCAATTCTGCGACTCAAATTATGCCTAGATATTAAATTCTGTAATTTTTGGTCAGAAATTTATGGAGAAATTTAAAACTTTATCTTGGCGGATTTTTTCAGTTTGCGCCAAGAATAATTTACTTAGCGAACTTCTTAATTTATAGCAACTTATTTTCCTTTCCTTTTTTTCATTGTCCACGAGCGGAAAAAAATGTCATCGTTCATACTTTCAAATAATTTTAACAAAGTACGTAAATCACGTTTTCGTTATTGTAGCTTATATTAAATGCGCGAAATTTCAAAAGGCGCCAAAATGTAAATTCGCATATGTCTTAGGAAATTTTGAATAAAAAACTCTATTTTTTTATTGATATGCTTAGAAATACATCTACTTTAAGATGATGAAAACGTTTTTCGAAAAATTTAATAAAAATTATTTAAAATTACAAATTAAAAAAATAAATCATAAAAAAGGGATAATTTTATTTGGAATAAACCTAAATTTCGAAATATGAAAGGAAGAATCAAAATAAGTTTAATAAAAAAAGAGATACTAATAAATATATACCAAATTCAACTAACCCCGAGGAGCTAAAAATTTGAGAATTTATTTTTTAAAACTATTCATGCGATTTTTACAAATCTGCTGTTTGGCATAGTCTTAGAATCAAAATATGGAAAAAAAAATCGGCATGTCATTTCAGAAAAAGTCTTGATTTTGTGTCAAAATACCCGTATTAAAACAATGCTCTATATAAATGTAATACATATCCTAAGTCGTGTTTTCGAGATATGAAAAACGCAAGTTGAATTTCGTCAATCGGTCCAGTAGAGCGCAGTGTGCGAAATAACAGAAAAGTTAATAGTGTCCAAATATAAGATTGAAATTAAACACAATGGCGCGAGGTTTTTCCTGAAATTAGTGCAGTAACATTTCTGTCAGTATAATATCAAATTATTATTAACTAAATCCTGCTTACTAGGGACAATTTTTCTTTGTTTAATTAAAGCAAAGCACATGAAGGCTCTTTATCTAAGAGAAGTTTCACTTAAAATGTCTTCGTAGAAAACTTAAGTGAATTCAGCTCATATTGGCCTCACATGGGGAAAATAATGGAAATGCCATTAAAATCAGCCATTTCGTCGAGATTCGAACCCGGGTCAAACGACTAGTGTTTAGTCCTTTACATATTTGGCAACTTATGCTACAGAAATATGCCGGACTTTTTAAAATACGTAGCTTGCGTAATTTTCTTAAATCGCTCGAGTTAATTTAATCGGTAGTTCTGAGACTTCATTCGAAATGAAAACATGGCGGCCAAAATTTTTTTTGTTATCTAGCTTTCTGTTCCCTATTCACACACGTGTCAGTTTTCCCACAGAATAATAAAAAGGCATTAAAAGAAAAAAAGAAAATGTCCGAAATAGTGGGGAAGCACATGTAGATGAAAGTGCGACCTTCTGTTATATTCTTTTGTAACAAATAAAGACCTTCAAAACTGGAGGGCGACAAAACTAGATTGGCAGTGAGCCTACAATGGTGGCACTCTTCCCTCGCGGTATTTAAAGGCAGAAAAAAGGAAGTTTTTTTCATTTGTGATGAAATTCCGAGTTTACTACCTCACATTTACTGAAATTATCACTATTCATTAGGGAAAGTTTTCTTTTTTCCTCCTTTTTTTCTCCAACGAATTCAATAAAAGTATAAATAAATCATTAATTTTTCGTTTTGCTAGATTGGCTCCCCTTCCCGGACTCCGGTGTTAAATACAGAAAACGTTGCTGAAACGATTTGCCGAGAAACCAACATACTTTTTTTAAAAAAATATTATGAAATTATGCTACTGAAATGTGTAAAAAATTTTTCGAACTTAAGACAAACACCGTTTAGTGTGAAAAAGTAATCATATAAGATAAATGTGAAATTATCTCCCTAAATTAAAATAAATCCTAGAGAATTTAAATCAAATACACACTGATTTCGGACCGAGTTAGGTTATTTTTCGTATTGACTAATATTCAACTGTCTGGGAATATTAAAATCCAGTACCTTCTGCGTAATGGATTTGGAATTTGGGAGCATAGGAAACGGTTTGGTGCGTGTTCCTAGTAAGTAGCACTTAGGGTGGTCGATGCCATCTAAATTTCATACTTACCGTAAATCCTTATGAGAATTGAGCTGTACAGCAAGATATTATTTTTCATTTAAAAATAGCCGCCTTGTCTTGATCAAGCGGATTGTTCGTAGAATCCTAATACCTTCATCATACATCAGGGCACACATCTTCCGTGTCGCGTACGGTAAAACCAGTATCAGCTGGAGAAACTAAAATTATTTCCATTGGAGAGTCTAGTACACAGTCCAGTCACATTAATGTGACCACCACGTATTTTCCATGTCAGAGTTAAATAACCAATCACAGAAGGCAGGTGGCAGCACAGTGCAGTTGAGCGTATATAAAGGGTGTGTGAGGGCTTCGGAAAACATTTCAATCGTTGGCGTAATGCAGAAACGAAGCGATTTATCCGACTTCCAAAAGGGCATGATCATTGGCTTTCGGGCCAAGGGTGGAAGCATTTCCGAAACGGCTGAGTTTGTGAACTGTTCGCGTGCCGCCGTGGTAAAAGTGTACCGTGCATGGCAAAATGGGACTGTCCAAAATCAGCGACGTGGCAAATGTGGTGCACCACGGGCCATAGATGACAGAGGCGAACGACGGTTGCGGAGATGCGTTCGGGCAGATAGACGGGCTACCGTTGAGCAACTGACCACCAAAATGAACCAAGGGGCTACCAAAAGTGTCTCCCAAAGTACTATTCAGCGAACATTGCTGCGTCTGGGCCTCCGAAGCAGACGCCTGGTTCGTGCACCTATGCTGACTGCTGTTCATCGACGGCGAAGGCTAGAATTTGCACGCCAGTACAGCAGCTGGACGTCCACTGAGTGGCGACAGGTTGCGTTTTCGGATGAATCGCGTTTTATGCTCCATCGGACAGATGGACGTTGGCGTATAAGGCGTGAAACCTCTGAAAGGAACCACCCTGCAACCATTGCCGGAACGGTCCAAGCTGGAGGCGGGAGCATTATGGTCTGGGGAATGTTTTCCTGGCATTCTCTAGGTTCACTGATCATTGTGGAAGGCACAATGGATCAATACAAGTACGCATCTGTCCTTGCGGACCATGTTCACCCCTACATGCGCATTGTTTTTCCTCAGGATGATGGCATCTTCCAGCAGGACAATGCGAGGTGCCATACAGCTGCCAGTGTACGTGCGTGGTTCGAAGAGCACCAGGATGAGTTTACCGTCCTCCCCTGGCCAGCAAACTCACCTGACTTAAACCCAATCGAGTATCTGTGGGACCATCTCGATCGAGTTGTTCGCGCTATGGATCCTCAACCGCGTAATCTAGCGCAGCTGGCCACGGCATTAGAGTCGGCATGGCTCAACATCCCAGAGAACACCTTCAGGGACCTATGTGACTCTCTTCCTGCACGTCTCGCAGCAGTCCGCTCTGCGAAAGGTGGTTATTCTGGCTTTTGACAGATGGTCACATTAATGTGACTGGACTGTGTATTTGTTAATGGAGATGGCTCATTATCGGAAGAAAGCCGGAGAGGAGCTGCATTTGGTTTAAAATCTGGTTTGACACTGAGGGAACACTCATAGATACGAATTAGGAGAGGAATTTCATGGACTTAATTACCATTCTCTATTAACAATGAACTCTAACGATTATAATAAAACAGTATGCTATTTTTCAGTAAACTTCATGTAATAATTTAATTATCTCAAGCTTCTTTCCCACCACTGGTAAAGAATTATCAGTGATCGAGTAGTTAAACTCCCTGAATATTGTTTGTTTGTCAAAATGGTACAAGATCGCTGAACACTCGTAACACTAGATGCATCGTTGTTTTGTGATTTTTCTCATGTGAAGCATAAATAAAACGCAGTTCTCATAAAAACGGTGTCTCCGAAGGTATTTTTCCCCTTAACCAGAAAGCCTTCATGTCTTTTGCCGTTTTCAGATAAATTCTTTGATCGTCCCAGATCCTGTTGCCCGTAATAAGACGGCTTAATATTTGTAGTTCAACCCGGGTTCGAAACGAGACGAACAGATGGGGTAGTTATTTTTTTTTAGAAAGTCCTCTTCGAAGGCATGCCTCCTTAGGCAGATAGCCCTCGTGGGCTTTGACATAATCAAATTACCTAACCAGCTCTTTTCTAAACAGGGGAATAGTGAAATCTTTACGTTGATTTGCCGTGAAATTGTATTTAAGCAAGATTGCAGATTATAAATACACACTAGCAGCCGAATGGCTAATAATTAATCGTCTCTGCGTAGTACCGATTCTCTAAAGAAAGGTTCATTTTTTTATTCCCAGTTTAGCCCGATCTGGAAGCATTTTTTTTTATTCCTGCATCTCATTTTTAACATATTTTCCATTTTTACATTTCTCTTCATAAATTAAAAAAGTTAAAGTCAGTGCTTTGAACTTACAAGAATACTTATGTTACAACTGTTAATCTGCAGACCTTTTCTTATATTTTCATTTTTATAGGCGTATTTTAGTCTAAAGGATCTACAAAATCATAAATTAATGCTTTGGTGTCTGCTTCAGTTTCAGTATATTTAATAAGGAACTGCAACTAAAATGTGGGGTTCAAGTGAAATGAGAGGATGCGTTAATACTTGATTGTATTGGTATAGAAAACGGAGTATGGAGAATTATGTTACGAGGTAATGAAACTCGAAAGGATGGGCGGAAGACTGGGTTGCGAATGGTCATGGATGTCTATTTCTGCTTTGGTCTTGTTGGTAATAAAATTGTGAAAATTCTGAGGTTGATTCGGAACATCACTATTCGTCTCATGTTCAGTTCCTTGTACCCTACGCTTGGTTTCTTGTTGGCTGCATGCATGATGGAAGAATACATTGCTACATGTAATTTCTACCCATCATATATGCAGTTATCTTGCACACAAGAAACTTAACTCGTATACTTACACCATGAATGCGTGGAGTTTTCCTTGTTTTCTCGCTTGTAAGGTGAAAGCAATTCAGTTTCTGTGGGGACAATCTTCCTCATCCCTGCTAAGGCTGTTAACCACTGAGTGCTCTGTCCTAAAGATTTTACGAATCAACCGGTCATTATCTGCGTATTTTTTAAATTGATCTCCAACAATACAGCTTTCCAGAAAAAATGCTTAAGATTAATTACTGAAAAGAATTAACAAAATATATATTTTAAGGAAGTCTGAATATCTTCTATGTTGGGAGGCCTTCGTGGTGTAATCGATTGAACTGATTCACTTCTTGGAGAATCTTTAACTAAAATATTTGCAGAAAAGTGGAATCTGTTGTGGAGAGATATAAGATTGTGCGCGAAATCTTTTTGTTTATGAGTTATTTATTTTGCTTATGTCAAATTTCTTCAGATTTAACACAGAAACAAAAAAAGTCTGTGAAATCGAATACCTGTATTTTTAGCTTGTGAAGATACCCGCACGGGAGTTATATGAAGAAGATGAAATGGTTGCATGAGTAAATGGTCAGAAATTATTTGCAGGTACAGAAGATTCCATCTGATGTTTATCAAAACAGAACGTTAATAATAATGCCTGGTTAAAATAGAACAACTAAGATGAAGAGGCAAAAAATTTCCAATTACCAGTTTTACTGTAGAATGTCCGATACAGATAAATGAAGACAGACAGATAAGGAATGAGAGGAAAACAGGCATAAATCTATGTGCGAAGTATTAAAATCTTTTAAATACGTATAGTCTCTAAGTCTTAATCCTGACCTGATTTAAGTGTTGACAAACCGACTCATAGAAACTTGGACAGTAAGAGAGATAATTACTGCGGTTTTTGAAGTTGGTGAAATTTGAGTATCCGTCACATAGAAATCGCATAATACCGCTCTTATAATGCTCCTCTGCATTTAAGAAGCTCATGAAGAATGGATGTTTTTATCAGTGACTTTTTTTTATGAATTGTACATTCATTTTTTAGAGACACGCTTTCAAAATTGACTTAAAACAGATAAACTGACCCTGCCCCACATCTCTTTGAAAATGCGGGCGTAGAAGGGCATCACGACTAGTATTGCATAATCGTGACGAGCAAAATGTGACGCCATTATGCATTTCCTGTCACATACATGATTTTTGTGGAAATGAGCTCTGTAATACGAATTTTTCAGAGAAAATTAAAGGCAGAGGGAGGAAGGGGAGTCTCCTCCTTCCTAAATGTTCGACATGCAGTTGTACCTTTGACGAGCGGTGATGTTAGATTCGCGTGTTCGCAGAAATCGTTGAAGTATCAATTTTACCACTGAGGTTACATCGCAAGCTCTTTAATCTCTAATATAGTGCTTCTAAAAAGATGTCAATTCAGAGAGTATTTTCTGAGAACCAAAATTTACGATTTCGTATTGTTCCTTTTCCTAGAAGTCTGATTTCTTCCCTGGCTGTTGAACTTTTGCGACATAAATCAGAGTTTCATGAATTTCAGTATCGCGGGGTATTGTTGCTGAGTAGGAAGCTTTAAATTGTACATGCAGGGCAGTCTCTGAATCACATCATCTTGACCTTGTATTATAATTCTCACCACCATACATAAATATGTTGTAACTTTATCTTTTGTTTGTATCTGCGGTATTAACAACATGGCAATTCTTTTAAACTGTCGAAAAAATGTCGTTGAAAGTATTTGTCACCGAGCTAGAAACTGAAGAAGAGAATAATGTTTTTATGTTTGAGCTTTTTATAAGAATTTGAAGCACATCTTAATAGCGATGCACAGTCATAAAGGTCAATTTTTAACTCCAGCCAGACTGTTGCATATGGTGACCAGTTACGAATATACCAGTACCTCTATATACTTCGCGTTTACCTTTGCAATGGTTATAGTATAAAGGTATTGGCATTAAAATTAGTTTCCACCTTCAAAACAGATGTCTTCGTTATGGTTTGGCCCTAGTTATGAAAGTAGACTTTTCATTTGCTTTACTAATCAGAGTAGCAGTGTAAAATTTTTGCATTGGTACCCAGGCTTAGCGTTGCGGGAAGGAGAAGGGTGGAACAAGTGTTAAGATTTTTGCTTTACAATTGTACCCTAACATACTAGTCATGTATTACTCTGATGAAGTAAAGCAAACAAAAATCCTATTTTCAAGCGTGCCTCGGCATGATGTGCTGTCACCGTTTTGAAATTTACTGTTTATTCTTTTGGGGCACGTTTTCATAGCGGTGCTCAACGAGAAATATGCCAGTTCTTTTGCGCAGGTTGGCCAGTATTCGTCAAGGCAGAGAATGTTTCCATAATCCCTGTATTTTTGTGAAAATTACTGTGCAGGTTTATCTTCATGAAGGATTCGGATTCTTTCAAGTGGAAGTTTACTTTTTCTGTAAGTTGGATGCACACGAAAATTGCGCGCTGACTTTTGCGAAATTGCTTTATTTCCTGCATTTAGCATGAAATATTGACTATAATCCAAAAAATGCATATGTGTGTACACCATAACCATAATCTTATACCGCGCGGTTCAAATATCGTTCCACATAGGTATTAAAAATGACTATGGCGGTGAGCATTTCAAATTAAAAATTTCTGATATGTACTCAGTTTACAGAATGCCTTAATGAATTCGATTTCATAGAAGAAAAATACATATTTGTGGCATGCCATTTATTATCCGGTTAAAATATACCACAGTTCAAAAAGTATACAGTTCCCGTAGGAAGTCTTCCACGATGGCATCCCTCCCTTTAGGCAGATAGCTCTTGAGTGCTTTCGTATAATCAAGTAAACCAAACCAAACTAATCAAAAAATGCATTATCGCTGTAGTTTTTTTTTACTATGAATAGTTTATTTTGTAGGTTGAGGTTTAAAAAAAATGACAAAAGGTAACGAGAAGAAATTAACGGAAATATTTGAGCGTTTTAAACTTTCATGAAAATATTAACTTTCCTATGCTTTCTTTAATTTTTGGTTAACTTGGAGCTATATCGTCATCCATCCGAAATAGGAACACATCGCATAGCGATTCTGCTGCCATTTATCATTGTAAAAACGACCCGATTTTTTTTAAGTCTTATGTGATAATTATGTATTGAAACGCGATTAATAACGACCCTACTTTTTACGATTCAAGTATAATGTGAAGATTTGGTATGCTTGTACGAGTACATTGTGTATATGCGTAATTTCATATCCGCCCGTTTTCTTTTGTCTCATCATTCAAGAAACGTTGGAACAACCTTTCCAATGTGCTCTCTCACACTTTTCATTTCTGCGAAGGCAAAGCGTTTAAAATTCCATCAAACCTGACATAGATATTTCTTTTATCGCGGAAAATTTTCCTGCAGTTCTTTTATTCATCGCCATTACTTCCTCCCGCCCTAGCGGCACATTAGAAAGTGTTACTGTTGATTTCTCTTGCCACACCCAACTCTTTCCTATCTCTTGATATCTCTCGGGAAAAAAAATCATGCAGTACCAACACGTGCTTGAAGATGCATGACCTGAATTGCCGTATTCAAATTCATTTTTTATTCTCGAGAATCAGAGTTTCTTCTCGCATTCATTCCTTTGGGGTAAAGCGGTAATGACTTTTTGGAAATTTCAATCGGTTTTTGGTAGTAACAACATCTACCAGGAAAATATATTTGTCTGTCAATAACCTAAGTAAGTGTCGATATCCTAAGTTGTAATGGCCAGTGGTGGAATGTTAAACTTGTGTGTAAACTGTAAGAGCAATTACGTAGTGCTATGCAGTTGCAAAGAATGCAAACTGTGGTAGATTAGTGATGCTTACGCATTGCACTTTGATGTATATAAGTTGAAAATGTTAATTTAACCCTTTGCACTCGAACCAGCAAACTGGAGACAATTTTCTGCATATTTGGTAAATTTCTTTCAACTGATTAAAAATGATTTCGCACAAATCTAATGGTTCTTTTATGTCTGTAAATACTTGAAGTCCTGCGGTTCTTTCGCCAGATGCAAACGGTATTCTCTGAGGTATTTCTTCGGATTCTGTGCACGTTATGCATATTGAATTTCCTTTTTCTTCTGCGGAACCATTGTCGCTTTCACGTTCACTATTACCCTGATTTTTCGCCATTTTAACCTTTTACTTCATCGCTGTCTTCACTGCTTTTATTCTCTCTCTCGTCGAGCAGTCTGTGTATAGATGGAATTTTGTTCTGTATAGTCAGAAAAGCGAACTCACCTTCACTGAAACTGATTCCTTCGTCTTATTCCATACTTATTCGGCGCCGTAACTTTGAAAATAATATTCCTATTGCCATGAGTGTAAAGTTCGAACTAATGTCGAAGACGCATATATAACAATAAATCTAAAGAAGTATTTAAGATTAACAACTGGCAGTCGAATTATACGCTTCATGAAGCGATATTTCCGAAACCAAACCTAAATACTGCATCAAAATGAAGTGGTATACGGGAGAAACCTCTTGAGCTACCCATGAAATCAAGTCGTGACCGAAAGTCAGCTTTCGAGTGCAAAGTGTTAATGCTTGTTAGCTTGTATGGGCTTTTACGTACTTCTAGACCTCTTAAGTTTTGGACATTAAAAATTATTGCTTGATTTAGTATCTGTAGATTGTTGAGAATATTGTTAAAAGTTAGAATAATAAAAAGGCACTCTACTTAGAATAATGAAAGGCTTCTGACCTCGAAAGCTGAGGTTTAAACTTTGCCTATATTTATTTCTAGGGTTGCGAACATGTAGACAGGACAGAATAAGTAACAAAAAGTTAATCAATTGGAAGTAATTGTTTTTAAAACTTGACATATTTTTATTACATTTGCCCGAAATAGTTATTATCATTATATTTAAAAAGCAGAAAACTAACTATAACTGCTTTAATTTTATATAAAAAAATTAAAACTACTTTTCTTTTGAAATGGCAACGTTACAGTCCGCCGCCCAACTGGTCGTTGGTGACTGCCGTGCCGAAGGATCTGGGTTCGAATCCCGGAGAAGGCATGGATGTTTGTAAATGTATAGTGTCGGTGCGGCATGGCAGCACTTCAGATGTGCGGCGAACCGGAAGTCCTCTCGAGTGGTTTGATGGAAGGTAAGAGAGGTGACCCTTGGACCGGGCCCCCCCCGGGGGTGCTCTCCAGCCAAATCGCACTGTCATCTGTTAGGTGCTCAAGGCTGTTGCCAAAGACAGGCGTGTAATCTACGCTCCTTCCCACGAGGAATTTTGTGGGCTTGGGCTGACTACGTCAGACAAGTGAACATAAGCAAAAACACATTACATTCCTTTCGTAATTCCAGTTTGGATCAAAATTGTCCACAATCAACGTAACTTTCCCAAAGAAATTTTATCGTGAACAGGTTGGTCTTCAAAGTAGTTTTTTAATATTGTTTTCAAGAAAGGGCATCTAAAAGACTTAACTCGTAATTTTAAAAAAATAACTAGCTTAAACTCATGTATCTAGGGGGGGGACAATCCAGTGATCGGAGACCACGGCGAGAAGGGGTTATATGCCTGGGGATCTGACGGGGCGTCACGGTTTGCTGCTTACCAGTACTATGCGGGCTACCCGCATTGGCGATTTATACAGGATACGTATCTAGAGGCTCTACGTTCCCCTACTGGTACCAGCATATTGAGGATTTACACAACTCTGACCTGCGGAAAGTTGGGATGAAGCCCTCGCCCCCCCCCAATACGCTACAGGGAACTGCCAGTCTAGTATTTTTATCCCCAGTGTGGAGCATGGATGTATGTTGAGGCTGTCAGAGTACAGATCTCTGCAGTACAATAAGCGACTGCCGGGGGTATTGTACGAGGTAAGACACACTCACGGAGACACACTCCGTGGACAGACTGAACTGTGACGAAGACTATGGCAACGGTGATGATGGCGACAACTTGCAAACTGCAGCAGACAACTAATAAAAATATTATTTAAATAAAATAATAATGCGAGAGTTATCGGCAGTTTTACATGAATATTCATTTGTTATGGTGTTAGTTCCGATGGACTGTAACCGCGTGCTTCGAAAAATAAATTATTCACATAATTTTCTCCTCTAGATATTCATATGATAAAATTAGGTGTAATAAAAAAAAGCGAGGATTACGCGAGTAAATACGGTATTAATTAAACCACGTAATAACTTTTGCTTCATAGCATTTTGTTCTCGCTAATAGACGATCGAATAAATGATAAGTCTGCTTAAATCTGATTTAAGATTATAGTAGAATAAATCTCTTTAGTAGCGTATATCTTAATAAAACTATTAATGAATTCCCTAGGGCTAAGTCATTTCTTGAAGAGCCATTGCATAGTTTTATGTCATTTCTAGTAATTTTGCAGTAAGTATCTAGTATTTTCTAGTAGTTAGTTAGTTTCTAGTTAGTTTCTAGTATTTTCTAGTAATTCTTTTAGAATTACTGCAGGTTCTTTTAAAAGAAATCTTAATCCCTCATGCCCTTGGTATTTTTATGCTGTTCTTCGTATTACAGCGGATTCTAACTAAAGCATTCTACTTGCGTATTTTATGCATTGAGTTGTTCGGAAAATAATTTTGTTTTTTCCCAACAGAGTGCTTAATTGTATTTTTTCAGAGACGACTTCACGCTAAGCTGCATAATCGTTATGTATTTTGACAGCTGATATAGCAAAGCTTGTTTGTGAAAAAGTTCGATTCATTTTACGCAGTAGTTTTTGGTCGGTGCTCTTTCAAATATGTATAGTGAAAAGCAGCATTTTCGGCATATAATACTTTTTACTATCGAAAAGTTTAAAATGCAAGAAAATGAATAATCCGATGTGTGTAGAGAAGATGTATTGGCAGAACGCCAGTGCCAAAACTGGTTTACAAAATTTCGATCCGGTAATTTTGATCTTCAAGACCCACAAAGATTTGGAAGACCAATTGAAGCTGATAAAGACACAAAGGCATTAATTGATACAAACCAGCGAATAACAACTCGTGAGATTGCTGAGAGATTAAATTAATGGAATTCGACCGTTCACGCCTAGGTTTAATCTCAAAACTCGACATGTGGGTTCCTCGTGTTCTTAAGCTCCCCAGCAGCTCGCCATCTTCAAAATGAATCGGATCGGAATTTTGCAAACTAGTTGTGACACTGGCTTTCTGTCAGTACGTCTTCTCCATACACATCGGATAATTTTTTTCTTACTTGACCAGCATTTTAACCTTTTCGATAGTAAAAAAGTAAAATATGGTGAAAATATTACTTTTCATTTTCTGTATTTGAAAGGCTACCAACCCAAAAACTACTGCGCAGAATCAGTCGAACCTTTTCAAAAACAAGCCTTGCTATATACAGCTGTCAAAATATATAATGACTGTGCGGTTTAAGTGTGAAGTTAGTTGTGAAAAAATACAATTAAGGAAAAAACGAAATCATTTTCCGAACAACCCAATATTTGTTTTTTTAGCTATCCAAACATTCATTGAGATCTAAAAGCAGTCAAAATGTTTGTTATTAACCTTAAAACGCAATATCTTTATATTTCCGCTCTTCAACCTGCAAGTTCGAGCAGTAGTTTATATCGAAATTGGTATTAACGTATTAGGTCTTCCGAAGAAAAATGAAATGCCTTCACATTTCGATAATTGATTCGTTTTGTGTATTCCATTGCTTGATTCGAGGCATACCGAACCCATGATATGAGATATTTGTTTCGTTTCTTTGATCTGTTCCTGGAAAAGAATTGTGCCTGAAAATGATTTGAATACACCAAGTCCTAGACCGACGTTAAGTGTAGTGAACTTTTATTTCCTCCCAGAGATCAAAGAACTCGCAGAAATTTTAGAGTATCCGCATCAATTATCGAAATGTGAAGGCATTTCTAACTTAACAGCGAGTTGCGAAACATAACTCAATGTACCTCTTTTTCGATTACAATGGATCTTCAAACGGATAATAGACATCAGCGAAATGTTCCGGATGTACGTTCTGTAGGGGTTTAGAACTTCACAACCGGTTGAAAATAGAATCTCCCTTATTATTTTGTTTTGCATATTTCTGAACATAAATATATCAAACTGCAATACATTGTATTTCTTTTGCTTACGATTCCTGCAAAACAAATCAATTTCTCTTCACTCCGAGAAGAAATTCCGGGCATTGATGCATTCCGAGAAGAAATGCATCAATCTAGAAGGAGTCGAGCACAATGAACTTCGCATAGAAACATGGAAGTACTTAAGGAATAAAAAAATGCGTACATGAGTTTCTCACAATTAATTACCTGTAGTCTTAGTTCCTTAAAATGGCAGACTCGTCTATCACATGATTTGTCTGCAGTGGGCGATAGACAACTCCGGATAATTTCCGGAAAGACAGTTTGCGAAGAGTGTGAGAGCATGGCTAATTGCTCAAAACGTGGAACCCCGGCGGGAATGTTGTGGGAGTGGTCCACAGGTCGTGATATCAAGGAGAGAAAAAAACGCGCACGTAATGAAGAGTGAAAAGGTAGTGGTGGAAGGGAAGGGTTCGGGAGGCTCACCTTGACCTTAAACTTAGACCGGAGCCGCAGTACTCTACGGCAAGGTGAAGATCCGAAAAAGAAAGTGATGTTTACCAGTGCTATCCGCGTTCCAACGTTTTAGTAAAGCTGTTAAGGGATTTATTGGCAATATATCTTTCGACGTTAATGCCCTATTCATGAAAGCGAGCAGAAAAAAAGGGCGAATAGAAACAGGGCTCTTGCTCGCTTGCTGGGAAACGGCTTGTAGAGATGTTCAAGGTTTTTTAATCTGAACTGCTAAATCTGAGCTTTGACTGCCTCTTTATCCGGGGTTTTGGTATTTAATTTCGTAGGCGTATTTCAGGTTATAAGTTTTGGTGCTAAGTTACATAACTTTGACGCCTTAACTTAGAAACTGCAAACATTTTATAAATCTTAATTTGCGTCGTAAAACTGGTTTACTGGTATTACTTTTATTACGTATAATGTTTCAGTTCACATTATTTGGTGTTTTAATGAACATTTTTTGTGGAGGATGCTGTGCCCTCTCTTTTCGGGGCCCTTTGCTGTTTTAAATAAGCTCCTCCCCAAAAAAAGTTTCTAGCTATTTCGTGGATTTTCAACAGTTTTAAAACGTTGGAACCTAAGCTTTGTCACTTTAAATGGAAATCATTTCAAGAGGTTGCCAATTTTAATAGCATCGCGGCAGTCTACACAAGCAGCAGATTTTGGGCTCGAATCTCTGTTAAACAATCGATTACAAAGTAATCAAAATATTGTTGAACGGTAAATATTTTAAACGGATTTTATGTATGAACAGTAAATAACAGGGTTTAAGAAATTGACTTTCTCAAGATCAAATAACTTTCCGAATTTTAGTCATTTTGAAGTTGTTTTCATAGTAAAAAATTTATTAAGTGTATGTCGTTGAAGCAAATCTGCCTTACTGGATGACTGCAAATTATTTAGGGCCCACCAAGGGCCGAGTGGTAAAGTTACTGAACGTTGTTAGTTCGGTCCGGGTTCGAATCGCAGCGAAAGGGCTGGCTGCATGGGCGTTTTCGTGATTTTCCCCGCACGTAATGTGTATATGAGCCAGTTTTCATTAGAAAATCTTCCACGAAAGCAACCCTTCCCTTAGGCAGATAACTTCCGAGTGCTTTGCCATAATTCTATAAACCGAGCTCAAATTATTTACTTTTGAAAGTGTTTCAAAGTCTACTTTTATAGGCGTCGGCTGAGAGGAACCTTATCTCTAGAGTCAAATTAAAATAAAATTTCTGAAAGAATGAAATGTTAGCCTTTCTTGAAGCGCATGGGTTATAATGCTGACTTTTTAAGGACTTCAGAAATTTAAATTAGGAACTGTGATTGTAAAGATTCTCGAAATCAGGAACATAACCTCTCTAAAAGTTAAATAAAATAACTGTAATTCGAGACGTAGAAATGATTAATTTACAACAAAGTAAGTTGTTCTCGTGTGGAATATGAGTCACGGTTACTTACGTATTAGCTCAACAATCTTAGTAAAATTCACGAATTTTTCAGAATGCACCAAACTCTGGAAACCATTTTCTAATAATCTTTCGGTATTGACAAGCAACGTCGCTATTTTCGTATGTATTATTATTTTATTTCAAGTTCCAACAATGTTCATAGACAAATCGTAATATATATTCATCTCTAATTTTAAAACATGCTTGCTGCAATAGAAGAAACTGCGGTAAAATTTCTGCGGGAATACAGCCATTTTGCTGTACATTTACTTCAGACTGCTCTTAAAGCAGTCGCCACGAAATTTTCATCCAAGACGAAAGGAAACCAATTGCCCGTAAAATAGCTGTTAATAATATGTTTAGGTATTTACGTGTTAACGCAACCGCTTAGGCGCAATTCGGTGATTTTATTGCAGAAGGAAAAATGTGATGATTTATTAATTGCAAAATTCATACTTTATACTTTTCAGTTTTAGTTTTTATAACGAAATATCAACTATAATAAAGCCCTTCTGCTCTGGTGGAAATTTCATAACGATCGCTTTAAAGACACTTTGTCCCTTTAGTGATTTTGCTAGAAAATTATGTATTCCTGCAGAACGTTTGCTGGAATTTTTTCCATTTTAGACAAAACCCGTTAGCGCAAAGTTTAAGACAAAAATCACAGTTTGTCGATAAAAACCATTGGAATGTGGAATACAACAAAAAGATTGCGTACAAAAAAATGGCGACGTTGTTTATTGACATTGAAGATCTGTTACGTGCATAGCTGCCTCAGTTAGGCGCATTTTAAAAATTTGGCGACTTCTACAAAATACGTAAGCATTTATGTATGTATGTAATAATTTTTTAAACTATAAATTATCAGTCTTGTGTGAAAATTCACCAAAAAGCGCCAGAGTGGTTTTGCTTGTATCTTCTTGAAATTTTTACTTCAGATCTTCATTAGAAATTCAGAAGCGATATGTAGTGTAATTTTTGGTTGGATCACCTTTAATGTCATTCATATTTTTTTTGTTCCCTTGCCAAATTTCAAACTGCTACGTTTTGTGGACATGGTATTTTTTCTAGAGGATATCCGAACTAAACGATTTTAATATATCTAGCTTCTTCAGGACAGAAACATATATAAAAAAAGCTAACTTATTTTGAATAAAAAAAGACCTAAATATAGTATCTTTTGAATATCGCAAGCTTTACAAAAATACATGCCGTAAAGTCACTGAACGGGCACGCAACTGTTTGCTTTTCGAAACCAACTGCTCTGTTACGATACACATTCGCGTGGGCATTAAAAAGGAGGAATTCTCGTTTCCGTGCCTACTTTCTCTGTTTAGAAAAGATCTTTCTTAAAAATAAGCTGCTTGTCGACAGATGTAATCCATCATTACGTTTATCTTTGGTGATTCATACTGATTACGAAACTTTGCTTTTTCCTTTGCTAGCGTGATCGCGTGGTCAGAACTATCTTGATAACCAAAGAAACCATTAAAGGTACAACCAGAAATCGGCATGTTAAGAAAAACTAGCTTGTTATATATGGTAATCAGTTGATCGTTACGAGCTTGAGGTCAATCTGTTTGATATGTAATATGGAAATTGGTGCATTTAATGCAATTAGGAGCTTCGGGTGCAGAGACATAGCGATATGCTGTTGCGTTGCCTTGTTTTCCATTGTCAGTAGATTGATTATCTTGGGGGGGGGGAGTTGTAATTAATTGAAATTTGACACGAATCTTCAGAATTCTTTTATTAAGGAAATGTCATGGGTGTTTATTTCGTAGGTTTTTTAATTCTTTTTATCATTAATTTGATTTATTATTATTATTACACAGTCCAGTCACATTAATGTGACCACCACGTACTTTCCATGTCAGAGTTAAATAACCAATCACAGAAGGCAGGTGGCAGCACAGTGCAGTTGAGCGTATATAAAGGGTGTGTGAGGGCTTCGGAAAACATTTCAATTTCAATCGTTGGCGTAATGCAGAAACGAAGCGATTTATCCGACTTCCAAAAGGGCATGATCATTGGCTTTCGGGCCAAGGGTGGAAGCATTTCCGAAACGGCTGAGTTTGTGAACTGTTCGCGTGCCGCCGTGGTAAAAGTGTACCGTGCATGGCAAAATGGGACTGTCCAAAATCAGCGACGTGGCAAATGTGGTGCACCACGGGCCATAGATGACAGAGGCGAACGACGGTTGCGGAGATGCGTTCGGGCAGATAGACGGGCTACCGTTGAGCAACTGACCACCAAAATGAACCAAGGGGCTACCAAAAGTGTCTCCCAAAGTACTATTCAGCGAACATTGCTGCGTCTGGGCCTCCGAAGCAGACGCCTGGTTCGTGCACCTATGCTGACTGCTGTTCATCGACGGCGAAGGCTAGAATTTGCACGCCAGTACAGCAGCTGGACGTCCACTGAGTGGCGACAGGTTGCGTTTTCGGATGAATCGCGTTTTATGCTCCATCGGACAGATGGACGTTGGCGTATAAGGCGTGAAACCTCTGAAAGGAACCACCCTGCAACCATTGCCGGAACGGTCCAAGCTGGAGGCGGGAGCATTATGGTCTGGGGAATGTTTTCCTGGCATTCTCTAGGTTCACTGATCATTGTGGAAGGCACAATGGATCAATACAAGTACGCATCTGTCCTTGCGGACCATGTTCACCCCTACATGCGCATTGTTTTTCCTCAGGATGATGGCATCTTCCAGCAGGACAATGCGAGGTGCCATACAGCTGCCAGTGTACGTGCGTGGTTCGAAGAGCACCAGGATGAGTTTACCGTCCTCCCCTGGCCAGCAAACTCACCTGACTTAAACCCAATCGAGCATCTGTGGGACCATCTCGATCGAGTTGTTCGCGCCATGGATCCTCAACCGCGTAATCTAGCGCAGCTGGCCACGGCATTAGAGTCGGCATGGCTCAACATCCCAGAGAACACCTTCAGGGACCTATGTGACTCTCTTCCTGCACGTCTCGCAGCAGTCCGCTCTGCGAAAGGTGGTTATTCTGGCTTTTGACAGATGGTCACATTAATGTGACTGGACTGTGTATTATTATCATGTAGGAATTAAATCATTCTCCATAAGTACGCATATTATGAATAAGGCCAATTTTCAGATTTTGATTACATATGCTGTCCCAGAAGAAAAGAAGGAAAATTCCAGATAAATTAATATTTAATTTGAGCAATGCATTGCATAAAGATGACTATAAATATATTTCTATAATTTAAAATATAAAAAAAAATTGAAATTTTTTTAGATATAAATCTTAAAACATTGATCGCAGGAAAAAACACCTGTCCCTTTCAAGTTTTATGTTATTCAACCTATATTTTGTAACCTAATTTATTTTTAAATAAAGTTTAATTATTTTAAATATTAACTATTAGTGTGTTATATTCACGATAAAAATTAATTACAGAAGTTTTTTCTTTAACAAATCAATAAAAATAATTTGTCTTCCACTTCATGTCGAGCTCGTTACCTTGAGATTGTTTTATATCCACAATTAGTTTGTAAATCTGCCTAAAAGGGGTAGTACATATTCAGTGACATAGATAAACTAGTCAAGCTAAACTTGACTATTTTGAATAAGCCTTGACTACTTTGATTAAGTACTGCCCCCTTTAGGCAGATTTACAAACTAATTGTGGGTAGAAAAGTCTCAAGGTATTTTTAATTGTAGAAATATATTTATAGTCATTTTTATGAAATGCATTGTTTAAATTAAACTTTAGATATTAATTTATCTTGAATATTCTTTCTTTTCTTCTGGGGCAGCATATGTAAGCAAAACTTGAAAATGGAACATAAATGTAATCGCTCATAACTTTTGCCTTTGTTTATTTTCACTGCGACGCTCAGGCGATGTTCTCAGTATCCAACCACAATTACATACAGGAATAGAATGCTCAAGAAAATATATCACATGATGAGTTATCAAATCGTCTCCTCGCATTCGATGCAAATATCATTAATAAACGCAGGTTATTCTATTGCATACTGCTGGGTGCCCGGACGTGTAGGCATCAAAGGCAATGAACTCGCCGATGCCGCAGCAAAATCAGTTGATAGTACTTCCGAAAATGAGGTCCCCTTTACAGACATACGGAATTATATCAAAGCAAAGATCTTGTCCAGGTGGCAAGAACTTTGGAAAAGTCAGACTCTGAATAAATTAAGGCAAGTGAAACCCAATTTGGAGTACTGGGAGTCAAGAGGAAATCGTAAGGAGGATGTACTGCTGACTCGTCTACGAGTTGGTCACTGCAGACTGACACATCAGCATCTCTTGAAAGGAGATAAGGAACCTATTTGTGGCACTTGCAACACTCCTATTTCAGTCAATCATATTTTAACCTGCTGCCCTATTTTTAATCAAAAACGTGACCGTCATTTTAACTCTACGAATGTTAACTTACCAGATCTTATTGGAAGAAATCCTGACATCAATCTCATAAATTTCTTAAAAGATATCTCTCTCTACCATATGATTTGAGTTCTTTTTTCTCATATTTTGCTCTATCTGTTGCTAGATAACTTCTCACCTTCATCTGTGCATACTTTCACCAGCAATACAGATACGATCACAATTCATACTCTCCTAATTCAGTCAATCATATTTTAACCTGCTGACTTATTTTTAATCAAAAATGTGATCATATTTTTAATTCTACGAATTTTAACTCAACAGATCTGATTGGAAGAAACTCCAACATCAACCTCATAAGTTTTTTTAAGAGGTATCTCCCTCTATCATATGAACTGAGTTTTTTTCCTTACAGCCTGCTCTACCTGTTGCTACAGCACTTCTCACGCTCATCTGTATATACTTTCATCAGCATTACAGATACGTTCACAATTCATACTCAGTAATGTTCGTGCATTTGTATCTCGCTCACCATCCGTTTGGCGCATAATCTTCTAGGTTTTGTGCCATTAAAAGCCAACCAACCATTAATAAACTCGAACGATATAAAACAAAAATTGAACATATCAAGGAAGCAATTTTCACAGATGATTCAGTGGCGCTTGCAATTAACTCTAGCCGTACGGAATTCGAATTCAGGAGAGAGTATTGCACGTTTTTCACCTCTCCTGCTCCGAAATAAAATGCCAAAAGGTCATTACAGTGGCACTTAATGTAAAATGTGGTAGGTGATAATATCGTACCAACTTGGGTTTGGGTATTCTCCTTCTAGTCTGTCGCCGTTTAAGTGAGAGAGACTGTAAGGAATTTGGCTCCTTACTACGAGACTTCTTGGTGTAATTGGAAGCATGTCCTGCTAGCAATTGAAAGGTTCGGAATTCGAATCCCGACGAGGTCATTGTACATTTTTTACGCCTTCTCCGAATAAAATGCGTAATGGATTGTACATGCTGTATTCAAGAAAGTATGCCTATAACCTTTTTTATAGCACATATTTGTGAATATTTTTCGCTGAAAGTTTTCTGCCGTTCATTTCTAGTGTTGATTTGTCGCTTGTACTGAAATTAGGTTTTTAAGTAGTATCTGAGTATTTATTGCAAATGACTATTCTCAAAGGGTTAGCAAGAAAAAACAAAGGGATAAATTTTTTTGGACGTTAATTTTATTTTTTGTGAGAAAGTATGGTAGAATCCCTTTTAACCGGTAGCAACGGGACTTCGCCGATTCCGTATTATTTTGGATAAGTGAATGTTTTTTAACATTTCCCCGATTCTGTATTTTTTCGGAATACGTATTTTTAGAACGTAATGCTCATGTTTTGTGATGCCATCTGTAAAAACTGCAGTATTCGAAGTCCGGTGGTCGTGTTTTTAATTCATCGTTCATAATTAAATAATATCGAAAATCATATAAATTATTTAAAATTAAAACGTATAGACATGATTTTATAGTTCAGAAACACAATAGATTAACAAATAATTAAACAACAAAATTCATTAAATTTCCCTCCCTCAAAAATATGGATATTTAATTTCACGATAAAAATTCAGGTGAATAAATTTTGCCTTTTACAGGAGAAAATGTGGTATTTTTAATATATCTGTTGAGTTTATGTGAATAAATTTTTTTCGTAACATATATAAAACCATGCAGATTTCAGAAAATTATCAAAAATTTATGCGAATTTTTATTTTCAACGAACGGCCTTACAACCTAGAAAGAGTAAGGTAATCTTTCCACTGCCGTCACGTTCTTATCTGTAATAAAAACGTGAATGGATAGATAACGGCTTTCATCCGTACGTTGATGAAATCTCAAGGTGCTGTGACGGTTATTTTTCGAAATTATTTCATCTTGCGTAAATTTACATGCGATTCACTATTTTTGGACGCAACAGTTTTATCCTTAGCTTATGTCTAACTGGCCTTTAAGTTTATTCGCGGCTTTGCGCTGTATGTAAAAATATTATATCCGCAGACGCTTCCGAGATTAAATCGTTGAACCTTGCTTAGGCAGAGCTGTGCTTAGTTAAGTTTTAATAGTCGATTATGTATCGATAAATCTGTATCACGTCTATCTGTCCTAGAGGTATTCTCGATGTCGTCTAGAATCTTTTGAAATCGTCATGCGCTACTAGGCACTCGAAGAAATTGAAAAGCTCATTTGCGTAGTCATCATTTGTTCGTATTTTCTCAATTGTTCCCTTCCCACGATGGTCCGTACTGCACTACTCCGTATCGTTTCGACAAAGAACTCAATCCAGATTATGCAATTAATGGATGACCTTGCATTTTCAACCTCTCGTTCCATCTCTACCATTATGGCCGAATGCTTCGAGAGTTTTGGATTTCATGGTGACAATTCATTTCCTTGTGGATGTTTTCTTTTTCTCTTATTTATTCTTTCTTTCTATCTTTTTTTTTTTTTTTTTTTTTTTTTTTTTTTTTTTTTTTTAAATTGATTTTGTAGTTTGGCTGTCTGCGCGATGCGATATTTTCGCTGCGCTCTGTCATTGTTAAGTGGTTTAAGTACTTCGAAGTGATTTACGGAGTGCATTATTTCTTCTGAATACATCGCTTATTAATTCTGACGTAAATTCTTTCCACTCTAAACACTTTTAAACTGTTTTTAAACTCTGCGATTATTAACTAGCAGGGGCCTTTTGGTTCAGCGTTTTTTAGTTATAATATGCATGTTTTTCTGAAATATCCTCGTCTGATACTTCCTTGTACAAAGTAAGGAAAATATTGAAATCGGCAAAGATTTCGAGTATCATATTTCAACGGAAATATCCATTTTGACCGTTCTCGAGTCCATCATCTAGACTTTTTTTTTCCGACGTCTATACGTACGGAACAGAATGAACGATTCTTTTTCCCAAAATGGACTCAAATTTTTTCGTGACGTCAGTACGTATTTATCTCTCATAACTCAAAAACGGTTAGCCGTAACATTTAATGCTGTCTTCTGATTCCTATAGTTATATTTGAGAAAAGTTTTATACTTGTTATGAGAAAGTAAAATTATAAGAAGTTTGCCTCTCATACGACAAAAATTGACCAAGATATTTAATTTCAAAATTTACAATTTTTGATATAATTTTCGACTTGCCTTGAGGAATAGGCTAAATTAAAATAATTCGAGGAAATGAGTTTAAATTGAGTGCAGTGAAAAATATGTATAATTTAATAGACCGTAGAAGTAAGTCGTGTACTTTCCACATCAGAATTTTGTAATGTGATGTTCCTATAAACAGGGTTTCACCTTGTCCTGATGGGACTAAAATATCTGAGCGGTGATAAGCTATGTTACATTCATAAGATGACCCTTTCTGCAATAACTGACAAGGATCTTACGCAGACCGACGATATTCGGAGCGACACTGCGTAAGATGAACAAGATCCCTTTTTTATATAATAGTGTCCACAAGATCGGCATTCAAAGATCGACATTGTGTAGGACTGACACAAGATCTACGCCCGAATACTATGGACTCTAGTTGCCGGTATACATTCGACACGATAAAATAGAAATTCTGTTAACTGTGTAATAATGAGCGCTTCTATCACTTTCACAAAACTGTCACAAACTTGTGATTGACACTGTAGTGTGGACACCAGAATAGTATTGACACGTCATACGTATGCACTGCAATAGACATTTGCTTAATATAGCCAAGGATTATAATTGGTAACAGTTAAGTTATCCACATTGAAAAAATTTGATTAGGTTATTATTTTTTTAGGCTACGTGCATAGTATTGACACCCGTTTTAACAGCCTTGCCGATTCTTTGGCCACAAGGCTGTCTATTCTATGCAATGTCGTTCTTGTTTCGCATTCCCAAGTCAAGGCCAAGTCAATCCGGGGATTTCATTTGGCCTTACCTAAAATTTTAAAGTAACGCGCTTTTAGTAGATTCTTTTGGAATTCGATTTTCTATATTTTCTAGTTCTTCTAGTTTAGTGTTTAATTGTGGGGTTCTTGACTACTGCTCAAAGTTTAAATCTGACTAAAGCAGCAGGGCTGGATTTTACTGACAATAGAATGATTATAAAATAGTCTATCACACAGTTCCAACCATTTTCTCAAGCCATTTAGCAAATGTCTAAACTTCCATGTGTTTCCATTGTGCTTTAAAATAGACTAAACCATATTATTCAGAAAACTTGATGAAAATCCATCAGGCCCAGGTGCCTTTCCTCCAATCATAGAATGAATCACTCTGTACAGTAGAAATACTACTCCCAAGAACACATATCAAAACCTCCTTAAGAAAAAGAATACTTGAAATCTGGAAAAATGGGTAGAAGGAAAGACTAAGAAAAGAAGGAAGAAGACTATGTATAAGTCCCCCTCCATACGACCGTATCTGATATATACTTTCCCGATAAATGTATTTATAGCGGGATATAACCCTTTCCCCAAATACTATTTTGCTCGAAATTAATTTAAAGCGAAACGGATATCTGCATTTGTGGGGAAAGGGCGACCCAAAGCATTATCTATTAGTTGTCATCATCTCGTGAAAGAAACAAAGTTACAAAAGAAAACCATTGCAAAACCAGGCTGCCAGTCATATCAGAAGATAGTATATCCTGAGTGTGTAGTCAAGACGAAGGATCTCAAATTATGTTTAAGGTTATGGCATATGACTTAACAGAAATATGCCAAACCTAATGAAATGAAATATCCATACATACATCCAATAGGATCCCCTATGAAACGAATAAAAATGTACTTATGAACAGCAAAATAGTATAGACACCAAGGCATTATCAAAATATCAATTGGTATTTCAAAGTAAAATAATTAAAGTTGTATATAAAGAATCGCAAAATGCATGACTTAGATCGGTAACATGGAGGGGCCACATAGTAGAAGGTGAGAATGCTGCACGCTGTGCAGTGAATTCTTTGCTGGGCTGATTACCGAGGCTGGGCGCTGTATGCCTCGTTGTTGGTGGTTGTGCTAGAGTAGTTGTTCAACGGAGCAAAACCTGTAAATCCGTATTTGGTGCTCCGTCCACTTTTCCATGTACCTGTTCGCATAAAAACGTGCCTTTATATTCCAAGTTCTGTTTAAATAAAAAGGTTCGTATAACCTTCTGTTACGAAATGTCCAGCTCGGTAAGACAGCTTCCCCGCAAAGCGGGTTTATGGTTGCCAGAAAAAGGTAAGAGAAGGCAGAGTTGCCATGTTTGGCATGAAATCGTCCATTTGGCGACAGAATCGGCGATATGCCATAGACGGATGGAGAACATTCTAGAACGATTTCTTACCGGTTTGGCCCTGAATGTTCTCGAAGGCAGGTCAAAAACTATATAAACCTTGCCTGTACGAGGAGTAGCAGTCTAGTGTGTCGTCAGTGGTTCGTGAAGTGCATGGAGAGTGTGCACCGCTGAGTCTGTCGAGTTGATCGTCAGTGTATATCGCGAGTTAGTGTCTCGTCGAGTTTTATCTTGAGTGTGTTGAGCCTCGAGAACGACCGAACGGAGTCGGGATGCGTACTCTAGTGCTTTGTTATGAAGCTGTCTTCACAGTATAGCCTGAAAGCTGTATTGCTGATTGTTTTAACGTGCTTTTCGTAGTTTGTCGACGACTGTAAACTTGTTTTGGTAGCTGGAGCTGTCCTGAGTAATATTGGCTAATAAATTGTGTTTTCGTTCTTTATGAAGTGTTATCGTTAATCACTGAGAATCACGAACCAGTACAGAACGCAACACTTCGTAAGACTTTGTCGTTTATCGATAACTCGCTTCATGTCTGTTAGAGTTGTAAGACTTATGTATCGTTATCAGATCAAGTACAATTCTATAACTGTAGTCTGTAACTTCTAGGTAGTTCATTGTAGTCTGTAACTTCTGGGCCATCACCCCCAAAACTATGGTAATCACAGTAAAGAAAAAAAGGTAGAAAATGTAATTTGCTAAAATCTCCCTGTGCGGTGATGAAACACGTTGCGAGTGCAAATGAGAGAAGGGACACTACGACCTTGAAGTGCCTATTTTAAAGTAACAGACCATAAGTCCTCGAATTCTTTGTTATGAAATTAAACCGATCAACCAGTGAAACATGCTTGCCATACTACGTTTTTCTTTATATATGAAATTCGATCTGTTTCAGTGTTGGATATTGCTGTCTGCAGAATTAAAATCGAAGTCCAATTTTTTACGTTATTTGACTTCTCTGTAGATTAAAGAACCGAAAAATTTGGGGAGCGATGTATACTGTTTTCTGTTAATTAAAAATATCAAATTAAATGTATAATCGTGGTTCATTTTTAAATTACGTTTCTCCTATATTTCTAAATCCAATTGATTCATCTTTTAGGTGTAATAAGGTAAGTTTTCGCAACTACCGTGATATTGGTAATTACGGTATTGATAAACACCGTAATATTGGGTACTATTATACATAGTGTTTGTTTCGTGTATTTTGATGGTGGGAAGTCGAATTTTGTGAATAATGTAAATTAAATTCTAAACTAGTGTACTATTCGGTCCGCATTTGAATCCCGAATAAAGCATACAACTGTTGCAACTTTACTGAATGGAGGCACTTAAAATGTATCCATACGAAGTGCTCTGGAGAAGTGGTTCTAAGGGAAAGGTCTCGGGAGGAGTCTTTGATGATACTTTCTGCTAAAAGTGGAATGAAGCTTATAAGCTGTCTGCCTAAGATCTGTTCCAGTTTTTACCTTCGTGTGCTTTCCTTTAATTCAAATAATGCAATTCTAGCTATAAATTGGTTTCTTTTAGCGTATTATTCGTAAATCTTAATGCTTAAATGACAAATATTTTGCATTCTGAATTACACGCTGGGCCTATATTTGACTTCGCTAAAAATATTAATGAATAAAATGTCATCTTATATGTGTGTATGTCCCCTTCATCTAATGATAAAACACGTGCTACTTAAGCATTCGTAGGACGCTCACCAGCATTCAAGCGGTAAAGTCACTGAACACCGGTAGTTTGGTTCGGGGTTTTAATCCTGGCGAACGGGCTGGCTGCTTCGGTGTTTTTGTGGTTTTCCTCTTGTGTAACGTGTATGCGAGTCAGCTTCGTTTAGAAAGGTCTCCACAAACGCATATCCTTCCCCTTGGATAGCCCTTGAGTGTTTTGCTGTAATCGAATAAACATACGCGTTCATGGGAATGGCCTAACCCGTAGGTCTTTTAGCCGTCTTATCACCGAGAATAGAGCCTAGACTGCATCACAGTTAAGTAACCTCCGTGAAAGAGGAATTTTCGTTCACTTTTCGAAGAATACACCCGGGGGTGGGGAGAGGACGGATTTGAAAGTCTCTTTGTTATCCTTCCTTTCGTCTACCATCATCCCCTCGAAACGATTTTCGGCTGGACAGTAGTTTCAGTGCTACAGTACCGTAAAGAGACTATATCTTCAGTGGGATTCGAACGCAGGTCTGTACCTGTGGCAAACGTCGTACCCTACGACCTTGTAAACAGGGCGGCATGCATGTATATATTTGCGTTGTCTTAAGGTTTTGTCTCTAATTTATTTATTTATACTTCTACGAGCATAGCTTAATTCGATGTCTTGAGAAAGAAAATTTAAGTTTTTTCTGAGACTTTCTTGTTTTTCGTCAAGTGTTGATTATTTTTCCTAACGGCAACAATAAAAGTAATTTTTCTCTGACTATATACTATTAGTCTAAAGAATTGCCTGTATAATGTCTCCTGTTTTCACATATAACAAATCGACTATCTCCGACCATTGTTGTTGACCTTTGGGATTTCATAACTTTAGGTTCATTAGATTTCTCTCACTTAGTCTTATTTGCACATGTAAATTACATGTTTTTGTTACTCGTAAAGAGCTATTGTTACGAATTATATTGTGTGAATTCTTGCAGCATATCGGTGCCGCTTTAGTTGTTGTAATTTTATATCCTTTGTGTATAATGGCTTATGATATTCCTTTTGTTCAGGTCGTCGATATGAATGATATACTGCTGTATGTTCAGTATCCAGTTATACCTTTATTCTGTTCGTCAGGAAATTTTGCTGTAATATCGTCTCATCTCTTCTGCACTTCATTTGATTGAGCAATTGTTTGCCAATATTATTCATCCTTTTTCCTTGAGGGAAGAAAATTGGCCCTCGGGTACCGACCATTTTCCTGAAACACGTACGCTTGTTTTCTTTGTAAACTATTGCCGCAAGCATAATTTTACTCCGAAATTAATTGAAATAGCACGAATAATATAAAATCATAGTTTGTCGTTCTGAAATGTTTAAAGTACATCAGTCCATTCGTAAAAACATTTTAAATACTGAATTCAGATTGCATTTAATTTAGATTTCTTATTTGTTTAACTTGCAGTTTAATTAAGCACCGTAATCCTTCTGTTTACTGACGAGAAATTGGACGGAAAATGTTGGTAAGGTAGCATCTATCTGGAAGATCGATATCAACCTGTCTGTCGTTATGACCAGTCGAGAGGATCTTCGAATATTTTTTAGCGATACATTACTAACTTTTAGTATAGATATAATAAATGAGTTTACATACTTTTTATACTCCCTATATCCCATAAAAATAGTCGCAGTTGATGAATTTTTGTCCGGTAATTATAGTAGTAAAAGAAAGTATGGAACGGAACATTTATTATAAAAAATCTGATATGTACACCACATGACTTCCTTGTACGGAATATTAAATTATACGCATTTTGCATTTCATTAAAACTTATTAGATTGAATTAAATAAACTTCTTCATCGATAACGCATAACCCACATTAGAATAAATGCGCTCTTTAAAATTTACTAAATTTGTTTACCACAGCGATACTCTGGCGCTAGCTTCACTTAACAGCGTTACATCTCATTCATTTTATAACTCATCAAGAATGGGAAAAAAAAAAAAAAAAAAAAAAA